>ML093257.1:0-58745 GCA_003697995.1 Taxidea taxus jeffersonii | reverse complement strand
GGCCAATGTTGGGTAGACGACAAAGTGAATTTTCATTTTATTCTGTTTAACAACGTGGATGGCCATTTCTATGAACTTGATGGACGAATGCCTTTCCCAGTAAACCACGGCACCAGTTCAGAGGACTCCTTGCTGCAGGATGCCGCCAAGGTCTGCAGAGAATTCACGGAGCGTGAGCAAGGGGAGGTCCGCTTTTCTGCCGTGGCACTCTGGAAGGCGGCCTAATGCCCAGGGCGGGGGACGTAGCCTTTTCCCCCTCTCTTCCCCTTCTGTGTGAAACCTACCCCCACCAATGCAGTCCAAAGTGCTTCCTTACTTGTGAAACACAGCTGTTCTCCTTTGGTTCTGCAGATAAGCTCTTCCCGACACCCCCGCCACACCCGAACTCTAGCAGAGCCCAGCTGTCAAGCGAGTAAGGTTTGGTATAAGCTTTAGATGGCGAAGCATTCCCCCCGCCCCATGTATGTATTGTACCTCAATAGCTAATGCTTTAAATGACAGGTTAATGCTTTAATAGCATTAACCTGTCATTTAAATAATTAATAGCAATAAATTAATAGCAATAGTTAATGCTTTAAATGACAAGTGATTTTACCTTCATCACATAAGAAGGTCAGTGACATCACACCAAAGAGGAAGCTTCACATATTGTAGGCATCACTAAGAAATTTGTATTTCAAAGGCAAATCGAGACTAACAAAATGTTTCCAATTAAGTCTAATGAGTATCTTACTTTTCATCTTTAATTTGGAAATGACTGGATACTCTTAATTTTCCTAAAGCAGCTTTTTTTTTTTATCCTTTGGCGGGGGGTGGGGACCAGATGGCTTGAGTTTTAAAATGCCCACATATCCATATTATTAAAGGACTTCCTCTTTAGTGGACCATCTTCTCACCTTCCTATGCAAACACACATGACAATTTTTACCAACTCTCACCAGCCTAGGCAAATGGATTCAGCATTTACATTGAATTCTTTAAGACAGCAGCATTTGAATTTTCCCAACATCAAAGGTGCCACATGGATTAGTTGGCAGTTTTGGTACCAAGTACCAAAGTATATTAAGACACGTCTCTTTCAAAATAGGAACTATAGGACGCATAAGGTAAAAGGAGAGAGGAGAGTAACTTTGAGCGTCTGTATGATATTTTGAAAAGTATGATGAAAATAGGTTGTAAAAACTTGGAAAAGTTGTGATTTATATTTTAGATACCTGAAAAAAGTATTGGCTGTCACCCCTCAAGAGATTACCAAAGAGTTAAAAGATTTCATTTGAGATGAGCAGAGAAGTTTTTAATTTGAGGCATACGTTGGAGTGAGCATATATTCAATAGAGAAAGAAACAAGTTGATTTGTAAAATGGTGTAAAAGTGTTAACCTGTTACAGAGAAAAATCTCCAGAAATGTGTCTAGAGAAGTTTGTGTCTAGAGAAGAATGGAATGTATATACAAAAATACGTTGGGGGTGCCTGGGTGGCTCAGTGGGTTGAGGCCTATGCCTTCGGCTTGGGTCGTGATCCCAGGGTCCTGGGATCGAGCCCCGAATAGGGCTCTCTGCTCAGCAGGGATCCTGCTTCCTCCTCTCTCTGCCTGCCTCTCTGCCTATTTGTGATCTGTCTGTCAAATAAATAAACAAACAAACAAAAATAAGTTTAAAAACATAAAGTAAAACATCTTTTCTAAACTTTAAATGGATCCTTAATTCTATAACCCTATAATGTAGTTTCAGAATTTGTTTTCATCTGAATATTTTGCTACTGGGGTGATTCCTTAGGATATTCATGTAGAAGAAAGATCTATGTTTAATTGAAACAGAAAAGGATTGGGATTGGACAATGCTTAAGAGTTATTTTAGTGCAATGATTCTCAAATTTCTCTGTGCAGAGGAATGAAGTGGGAACTTCTTGAACATTCAGATCCTAAAGATTTAGCCCCAGGGACTCAGATTCTTTTGAACTGGGATAAGGCGCAGATATCATTGTAATGAGCTATACCCAGGAATCTAATGATTCCAACATGTGTTGCCCATCATATGCTGAGCAGTGCTGCAGTAGTGTGAATTAGAAGGGATGAGGCCTTGAACTTGGGGGTGGTGGTGGGAATGAAAAGAAGACAAGAAATTAAGAAGATATTGTTAGTGTTCAACTATTAAGGTTGACCAGGTAAGCACAAGTACTGGATGAAAGAGGACCATTAGTAGTTCTAATAACCCAAGCCCTGGCAATGAAGAGAATGCTGACATTTTTAAAGTGAATAAAAACCTAAAGAGAACTACATTATAGAGCAAGAAGATAAATTTTCTGTTAGGCAGCTGGAATTTAAGATAGCATAAGGAACATGAAATAGAGATGTGCCCACTAAGGAAGTGCTGTAGGGCCAGGGAGAGTGATGGCAGTGAGAGACCTCCATCCAGCAATCTTGTATGTATAGTTACCAAGTAAAGCTGTAAGGGCAGTAAAATAACTTGAAATGTGGAGAATCCATAAGGTGAATGGAGAGAATGGGGAAGGTGAAGGATTGGATCTAGTCATGAAAATGTTTTCCCTGAGAAGTGACCCTTGAGATAATATTAGAAGGCGGGGCAGGTATTAACTTGGGAAGAAGATAAGAAAACATAACCCAAGCAGAGTCCATAACCTCTGGGAAAACCCAGGGACAGAGGGATGGGAAAACAACTGCCTGAGGAGGGAGCACCTCCAAGGTCAAGGATGAGGCCAGTTCTAAGGGCTATCGTCTTATAGACCAAGTGAAATAAATGTTTCATAATAGCAAGAGCAATGAGAAGTTATAGGAGACTTTTTTTAAGGAAGGAGTGTCTAAGAACAGGGTGCTGAGAACCTGTCATAAGATGCTTGTCATAATTTTGGAACAGGGATGAACTGCACTGTTAATTCCACCCTACTTTTGCTTCCCTAAATACAGGACAGCTGAATGTATCATGAAGAGTCTAACTTGCTGGGTCCCAATCCTGACTTCACCCTCATTGTGTTAACTTGGGGAAATTACATAATTTGATGCTTATCAATATTGGTTTCATATTAGAACCAAAAAAAGGGAGCTTTAAAAAATACCAGTGCCTGCCCCAACCTCTCAGACAGTCTAAATTCAATCCCTGAGGGCATTTTTAAATTATCTTCAGGTGTTTCTAATGTGTCTCCAAGACTGAGACCCATTGGCTTCCACTCAATGTCTCCTTTTCTTCATGTCTGAAATGGCCTGATCATAATACTATGTAAACCATGAAGATGCCATTAGAGGATAATACGCGATGGTGTCTGAAAAACACTTAGCATTAACTCGGGCACATAGGGAAACATAAATTTGCACCTGCCATTGTCACAGCCATTTACTACAGACATTCTCATCATTGCATAGGTCTTTTTCACATAGCAGATCCATGAAATAACTTTGTCTTCAGCCCAGAGTCTGGCAGTTTGCCATGAATGATTCTTTTTCACATTAACCAGTTACAGAAGACCTCTGAAGACTCGTATGTGGTAAGGTCTTCCTGCTTTCTTCTTATAGACACAACAAAATGTGTTTGCATTGCTTTTTTTCCAGTAGCATGTCTTCAAAAATATTTATGTTTTTTTTTTTCTCATTCATTCCTGAATACAAATTCTTTCACTCCTTACCCCTCCCCATCCATCAGGAATCAGCCTTCCTTATCAGCTTTAAAAAATGAAACAACCAAATAAAACAAACAAACAAAAAATTAAAAAAAAAAACAAATAGAAAAAAAATCCTTATTTGGAGGGAGGGTGGATCTTTAAATGCCAGTACGGATGAAATTTAGAAATGTTGAGCATAGTTACACTGATATAATGCTTCTCTTTAAAGCATGAAAAAAATGGGATATGCAAAATAATTTTAGAACTTTTTTTTGTAGAATTAAACTTTTAAGTCACACCATTCCATTCTCTAAATAAGTCCCTAATAGGAAATTCTTCCCAGTGCCATCTGCCTGAAGCTACCTTATAACCTCCATTCTTGAGTTCTTAGATGATATATAACTTTGAACTTGGTGGTCAGGGTAAAGTGTGGATCATGTCAGGGCTGCATTTTCCTGCCTGATTCTGGTTCCTGTATTGATTCACTGTTAAGAGGTTGTACTTAGCCCCTAGGTTTTTCATTACAATTTGTCATATATACTGATCCATCATTCCTTTAGTACTTGGGAATAATTTATTTTCTATTATTTTGTGCTTCCTAAAATGTTCTCTGGTTAAGTCATATATGTCTGCCGAGTAACTTCCTTGATGTCAGAGACAGTGTTTTCAGGTTAATGCTGGGTTAATAACACAGTCACAGCACAGCCACCATTTTAGACAGTGTACAAGGCCTATCTTTAATTTATTATTTTGTTCTTAACAGTCTTTTTCTAAATAACATTGACATATGTCTTCTCCAATGAGTGGAAGATACCAGCATGACACAAATTAAAATGACCATAATGCTGATCAGAGCTTCACTTTGCTTCATCACCACCTTTGCTCACCTCACTCGTATGAATATGCTGAGTTATGTTACTTTCAGTACGATGCTTAGCCATAAACATGACAAGCTAATCATTTTGTCAGATGAAAGCCATATCAAAAGTAAAATGCAAAATGTGTAAAAAATGTACCCAAATATAAAAACATGAAAAATATAATGCAAAAAATAAAGTTTATTACCAATCACACAAATTTGTATATGTTATATACATATAATTATTAAATATTTTGACTCTCTAATGTATCATGGCAGTGTAATTGATTTATTTTATTAGGTAAAGAGTAGAAACTAAATATAGAAATGTAAGAAGAGATAAATTGGAAATCTTGGCAGAGGAAATCTTGATATTTAACCCATCAAGATATAAACACTAGTGCATCATTAAAATTATATAAAAATATACAATGTATTTAACTGTAACCGTTATTTTCACTTGGCCTAGTGCTACAGCTTTTCCAGTAATTTCATCTGACATAGAGCAATAGAATTAACTGCCTCTAGCTTACAAATTATGTTTTATTGTTCCAAGGGAGAAAAATTCTCAGTGTGGTTAGCACTGATACTTTTTACTAACAGTGTTTAGTTGAATTTCACTGCAAGCACCAAAACATTGTGTTAGGAACTCTTTAAAGAAGATACTGTTTTTTTTTTTTCCTCCCCAATACTCTACTGTCCATGGTGCACTCACCTTTGAATTTTTAAACGCAGGTTTGTCTGAATCTACTTTGAAAGAAATGGCTTGGTGAATTGAAGTGGGAAAAAGCTGTTTCTACTTTCTAGGACATTGAAACATTCCCATCAAACAGCTTCTAAAAACATAAATCAATAAACAAAAACAAAAACAAAATGCAGCGACTTAGGTAAAGTCTACATACAAGAGAAAATCAATTAACATTTTACAAACATCTTTCAGTGCCAGGCACTTAGTTTCTTTCTTTTCTTTTTTTTTTTTTTAAGTTTTATTTAAAACTCTTTTAGTTACTATCTCATGTTAGTCTGAAAATGACCATGTAAGTTAGATTTCAGTATTTCCAGTTTTTTTTTAATGTAAGGGAAATAAAGTCTCCCCAAATTAAGTCATTTCCCCATCATCACCCAGTTCAACAGTGACCACTTCAGAACCCCAAACTATCCTTCAGAAGACATAGACCTTACTCAGCAGAAATATCTGTGCCAACTTGTTGGTTCCAGTCTTTATAAGGGGCAAATGCTTTCCTGCTGCATCCTCCATTTCCAAGATAAAATACCCTGACCTGAATTTGTAAAAATTCGCCCAGGAAGTAGTGTGTTTTCCATATCATTCTACTTGAAGCTTTAAATCTTAAATGTGTTTGCAAGCTCAGAATGCAAAACTTCTCGCATGTTTTTAATTCCATCTATTTTGAGGTGATGACCAATACTAATATTCTCTGCAATCTTTGGAATAATAACTGTATCCAAAAGTAGTACCACAAAATTCCACAATGTTTGAGTTGCAAGAGACCTGGGAGATCCTTGGATCTGAAACCCTAAATCGGCATAGAAAGACATTGGAAGATGAGCCTCATTGAGGAGAAATAACTCCTTCACACTGGATCTCAATCTAGCCACAGAGCTAATTAGTATAAAAACCAGAATTAAAACCCAGGTCCCCTAGCACTTACCTTGGTGCCTTTTTTTTTTTTTTTCTTCTCTGTATTATGAGTAATCCTACAAGTGAAGAATTGTTTTATATTATTATATTCCTGTACAAGTTTTAAAAATATCTGCTCTATTTAATTAAGTTATAACACTCCTTAAAATAATGAGCCAAATTTAACTTGTTTCTAAGTTGGGAATTTAAACTGGAGTGCTGAATTGGGTCCTGTGTGCTTGTGTATTTCTCAATTAAAGTAACCTGGTTGTTCTAGAAGTCTTGCTGTTTTTACCAGGCTGAAAATCAACTTCAGTTGATTTCAGTGTTATCCATTTAAGCAATATTTGCTTCAGTCATTTGATATTTAATTTTTGACACTTGGCTTATCAATCTCCTTTTTCTAAAATGCCCAAATCTATGTGAAATATATCAAACTAAAAGAATGAAAAGAAGGAGTTTTCAGTTGCACAAAGGGAAATAAACCTAAATTTACTCGAACTCTGTAGAAGATAATTCAGGACCATGTGAAATTACTTTATTTTTTATATACAAACACATTCACCTACCAATGTTTCCATTCTTTTAGAAAAGAATTTTTATTCATTTTCTCTCTACAAATACCAAATTGCTTTTGAAAAAACAAACAAGTGTTCTCACTCTGCACAACTGAAAATTCTAATTTGTCACTTACATAGATTTCTTAGAACATCTGATATATTTTTTATTCCCTTCATGAGCAATAACATTGTAAATTGAGCTGTTAAACTGATTCATGCTTAGACCAGCAAAAAGGAACAGTAAGTGGCTCTGAATCTTTCATAAATGCTGCAGAAAAGATTTCAGTCTGTGCTTGCCCCTAACCCCTGCTATTTTGTGTCATAATGCATCATTACATGCTGATGTTTGCTCTTGTGCAAGTCAGCAAAAAAAGGATTACATAGTGGATGCTGGCCCCTTTCCTTGAATTAACTGTGTCACTTTTGATTTGTTATGTTACTGGACCATGTTTTAGGACGTCTTAACATTGGCAGCTGAGACATGAATATTCATAATTGTCCCTGGAGGTTTGCTATTTTATCATCTGTACCCTAACCCTTTAAACATTTTTATTCAAATAAAATTAGTTAAAAAAATAAACTAATCCTTGAAAGAGAAAGAAAGTGAAGAGGTACTGTCTAATGAGTGTGTTCTCTGTTATCTCTTTGTGGAAACTGTGGTAGAAAGTAGAGTTGTTTTCTGAACTTAGTTATAAAAGAAAATAGAAAAAAAAAAACTATATGGGTATAAAATGGCCTGAACTATTGTATAGTCTAATAACCCTTTCCATTCTTGTTTTGTAATGGTTAGGTCCAATGGTTGGTTTACATTCGTCCAAAAAGCTTCACTGATGTAGAATTCACTGACATCACAGGCACTTTTAACCACCAAAATATTTCCCATAACTGCTCAAATATTCTACATTTAGTTTTACTCTTTGACCTCAAAATATATCTCCTGGGGATACTACATAAAGCAGTCATGTACATACCAAATGAATGTGCCTGATATACTCTAGGTAGGTAACCTAATATTTTAATAGTCTCAAACCTGCAGGAAAAGCCCAATGTGATTTTCCTATTTAAATAGATTCAATTATTAAATATTTATTGAGGTATAACTCCACCCTAGGCTCTAAGATAAGCTTGGGGTATTTGAAGGGGATTAAGATATAGTTGTTGTGGAGTGCCTGGGTGGCTCAGTGGGTTAAAGCCTCTGCTTTTGGCTCAGGTCATGATTTCAGGCTCCTGGGATGGAGTCCCGCATCCGGCTGTCTGCTCGGCGGTGAGCCTGCTTCCCCCTCTCTCTCTGCCTGCCTCTCTGCCTGCTTGTGAACTCTGCCTGTCGAATAAATAAATAAAATCTTAAAAAAAAAAAAAGATATAGTTGTTGTCCTCCCAGAGTTCATAGTTTTGTGGTAAGATAAAAGTGAATCAGTGTAGTACTTATGACAATAGATAGACTAGGGAATTAGAAAGATCTGGGTTCAAGTCCAAGTTCTGCTACATGCTTGTCAAGTGATCTGGAATGTGTGTGTATGTGTATGGGTGTGCACACACATATGTAGGTGTTAGAAGAGATTAGGTACTTAAAGGGCTGAGCAAAGTTGAATTGAGACTGGTGATACAACCAGTTAAGATGTTGATGTGAAAATCATCTACATTACAAAATTCATAGACTAAACTAAGAGAATGGCCATTTTGTGACATTGGGCATGGAGAGACGATTTAAGTAATATTTTTGCTTCTGTGATACATGTACTATGAAATGAAGATTTTAAATATATCGGGTGGGGGGGAGGAGTCAAGATGGCGGAGAAGTAGGAGGCTGAGACGACATCAGCCAGCAGGAGATCAGCTAGATAGCCTATCAAAACATCCGAACACCTACAAATCCAACAGGAGATCGAAGAGAAGAAAAACAACAATTCTAAGAACAGAAAATCGACCACTTTCTGAAAGGTAGGACCAGCGGAGAAGTGAATCCAACGCGATGGGAAGATAGACCCCAGGGGGAGGGGCTGGCTCCCGGCAAGCGGCGGAGCACAAAATCAGGACTTTTAAAAGTCTGCTCCACGGAGGGACATCACTCCAGAGGCTAAACTGGGGTGAAGACCTCACGGGGACAACGTGGACTCAGGTCCCACGGGGTCACAGAAGGATCGGGGGTGTCTGAGTGTCGCAGAGCTCACAGGTATTAGAGCGGGGAAGTCGGCTGCGGAGACAGAGCCGAGATTTCCTAGTGGTCTGTGACACGGACCGGTGCTCTGTGGCACTGGCCGGTGCTCTGTGCGAGGGGTCCCCACAAGATCCGGGGAGACTCTGACCCGGGAGAGCTCAGGGATCTACGGGGTTCGGAGACTCCAGGTGGGACTCTGCCAGAGACAGAGACGCTTGGTCACAGGCTGGGTGAGCTCGGAGCACTCCCAGAAGCCAGTGAGACGGGACTGCTTACGCATGATTTTCTCTGAGCGCGGTCTGCGGGCGCGAAGTCTGCGGGTGCGCGCGGTCTGCGAGTGCGCGCAGTGTCGGCGGGCCCGCGGTGTCTGCCAGCGCGCGGTGTCTGCAGGCGGACGCAGGCGCGCACTCTCCGGCGCAAACGTGGGCTAGGGAGACTGGAGGGATTAAACGCTTTTCCCTGAAGGCGCGCTGAAGACTGGGGCCCCTAGCCCTCGGCTCCTCTGAACCGGAGATTGGGAGGCCGCCATTGTCATTCCCGTCCTCCAGAACTCTACAGAAAGCGCGTTCAGGGAACAAAAGCTCCTGAAAGCAAACCTGAGAGGATTACTTAGCCCGGCCCCTGGTAAGGGCGGTGCAACTCCGCTGGGGGCAAAGACACCTGAGAATCACTACAACAGGCCCCTCCCCCAGAAGATCAAAGAAATACAGCCAAGACCAAGTTCACTTAACAAGGAGAACAGCGGATTCTTATCTGGACAAAATGACAAGGCGGAAAAACTCACCACAAAAAAAAGAGCAGGAGACAGGACCGAAGGCTAGGGACCTAATCAATACAGACATTGGTAATATGTCAGATCTGGAATTCAGGATGACGATTCTCAAGGTTCTAGCCGGGCTCAAAAAAGGCATGGAAGATATTAGAGAAACCCTGTCAGGAGAAATAAAAACCCTTTCTGGAGAAATAAAAGAAATAAAGACTAATCAAGTTGAAATAAAAAATGCTATTAATGAGATGCAATCAAAAATGGAGGCTCTTACTGCTAGGATAAATGAGGCAGAAGACAGAATTAGTGATATAGAAGACCAAATGGCAGGGAATAATGAAGCAGACCAAAAGAGAGACAATCAACTACTGGACCACGAGGGGAGAATTCGAGAGATAAGTGATGCCATAAGACGAAACAACATTAGAATAATTGGGATTCCAGAAGAAGAAGAAAGAGAAATAGGAGCAGAAGGTATACTGGAGAGGATTATTGTAGAGAATTTCCCTAATATAGCAAGGGGAACAAGCATCAAAATCCAGGAGGCCCAGAGAACACCTCTCAAAATCAATAGGAATCGACCCACACCCCGCCACCTAATAGTAAAATTTACAAGTCTTAGCGACAAAGAGAAAATCCTGAAAGCAGCACGGGACAAGAAGTCTGTAACGTACAATGGTAAAAATATTAGATTGGCAGGAGACTTATCCACAGAGACCTGGCAGGCCAGAAAGAACTGGCATGATATATTCAGAGCACTAAACGAGAAAAACATGCAGCCAAGAATACTTTATCCAGCTAGGTTATCATTGAAAATAGAAGGAGAGATAAAAAGCTTCCAGGACAAACAAAAACTGAAAGAGTTTGTAAACACCAAACCAGCTCTACAGGAAATATTGAAAGGGGTCCTCTAAGCAAAGAGAGACCCTAAAAGTATTACCAGAAAGGAACAGAGACATTATACAGTAACAATCACCATACAGGCAATACAATGGCACTAAACTCATATCTCTCAATAGTTACCCTGAATGTAAATGGGCTAAATGCCCCAATCAAAAGACACAGGGTTTCAGAATGGATAAAAAAACAAAACCCATCCATATGCTGCCTACAAGAAACTCATCTTAGACCTGAAGACACCTCCAGATTGAAAGTGAGGGGGTGGAAAACAATTTACCATGCTAATGGACATCAGAAGAAAGCTGGGGTGGCAATCCTTATATCAGATCAATTAGATTTTAAGCCAAAGACTATAATAAGAGATGAGGAAGGACACTATATCATACTCAAAGGGTCTGTCCAACAAGAAGATCTAACAATTTTAAATATCTATGCCCCTAACATGGGAGCAGCCAACTATATAAACCAATTAATAACAAAATCAAAGAAACACATTGACAAGAATATAATAATAGTTGGAGACTTTAATACACCCCTCACTGAAATGGACAGATCATCCAAGCAAAAGATCAACAAGGAAATAAAGGTCTTAAATGACACACTGGACGAGATGGACATCACAGATATATTCAGAACATTCTACCCCAAAGCAACAGAATACATGTTCTTCTCTAGTGCCCATGGAACATTCTCCAGAATAGATCACATCCTGGGTCATAAATCAGGTCTCAACAGGTATCAAAAGATTGGGATCATTCCCTGCATATTTTCAGACCACAATGCTCTGAAGCTAGAACTCAATCACAAGAGGAAATGTGGAAAGAGCACAAATACATGGAGACTCAACAGCATCCTTCTAAAAAATGAATGGGTCAACCAGGAAATTAAAGAAGAATTAAAAAAAACCATGGAAACAAATGATAATGAAAACACAACGGTCCAAAACCTGTGGGACACAGCAAAGGCAGTCCTGAGAGGAAAATATATAGCGATACAAGCCTATCTCAAGAAACAGGAAAGGTCTCAAATACACAACCTAACCCTACACCTTAAGGAACTCGAGAGAGAGCAACAAAGAAAGCCTAAACCCAGCAGGAGAAGAGAAATAATAAAGATCAAAGCAGAAATCAATGAAATAGAAACCAAAAAACAATAGAACAAATCAATGAAACTAGGAGCTGATCCTTTGAAAGAATTAATAAGATTGATAAACCCCTGGCCAGACTTATCCAAAAGAAAAGAGAAAGGACCCAAATAAATAAAATCATGAATGAAAGAGGAGAGATCACAACCAACACCAAAGAAATACAAACAATCATAAGAACATATTATGAACAACTCTATGCCAACAAATTCGACAATCTGGAAGAAATGGATGCTTTCCTAGAGACATATAAACTGCCAAAACTGAACCAGGAAGAAATAGAAAACCTGAATAGGCCCATAACCAGTAAGGAGATTGAAACAGTCATCCAAAATCTCCAAACAAACAAAAGCCCAGGGCCAGATGGCTTCCCAGGGGAATTCTACCAAACATTTAAAGAAGGATTAATTCCTATTCTCCTGAAACTGTTCCAAAAAATAGAAATGGAAGGAAAACTTCCAAACTCATTTTATGAGGCCAGCATCACCTTGATCCCCAAACCAGACAACGATCCCATCAAAAAAGAGAATTACAGACCAATATCCCTGATGAACATAGATGCGAAAATTCTCACCAAAATACTAGCCAATAGGATCCAACAGTACATTAAAAGGATTATTCACCACGACCAAGTGGGATTTATTCCAGGGCAGCAGGGTTGGTTCAACATCCGCAAATCAATCAATGTGATACAGTACATCAACAAAAGAAAGAACAAGAACCATATGATACTCTCAATAGATGCTGAAAAAGCATTTGATAAAGTGTAACATCCCTTCCTAATCAAAACTCTTCAAAGTGTAGGGATAGAAGGCACATACCTCAATATTATCAAAGCCATCTATGAAAAACCCACGGCAAGTATCATTCTCAATGGAGAAAAACTGAGAGCCTTTCCGTTAAGGTCAGGAACACGGCAGGGATGTCCGCTATCACCACTGCTTTTCAACATAGTACTAGAAGTCCTAGCCTCAGCAATCAGACAACAAAAAGAAATTAAAGGCATCCAAATCGGCAAAGAAGAAGTCAAACTATCGCTCTTTGCAGATGATATGATACTATATGTGGAAAACCCAAAAGGCTCCACTCCAAAACTGCTAGAGCTTGTACAGGAATTCAGTAAAGTGTCAGGATATAAAATCAATGCACAGAAATCAGTTGCATTTCTTTACACCAACAACAAGACAGAAGAAAGAGAAATTAAGGAGTCAATCCCATTTACAATTACACCCAAAACCATAAGATACCTAGGAATAAACCTAACGAAAGAGGCAAAGTATCTATACTCAGAGAACTATAAAGTACTCATGAAAGAAATTGAGGAAGACACAAAGACATGGAAAAATGTTCCATGCTCATGGATTGGAAGAATTAATATCGTGAAAATGTCTATGCTACCTAAAGCTATCTACACATTTAATGCAATGCCTATCAAAATTCCATCCAATTTTTTCAAAGAAATGGAACAAATAATCCTAAAATTTATATGGAACCAGAAAAGACCTCGAATAGCCAAAGGAATATTGAAAAAGAAAACCAAAGTTGGTGGCATCACAATTCCAGACTTCAAGCTCTACTACAAAGCTGTCATCATTAAGACAGTATGGTACTGGCACAAAAACAGACACATAGATCAATGGAACAGAATAGAGAGCCCAGAAATAGACCCTCAACTCTATGGTCAACTAATCTTCGACAAAGCAGGAAAGAACATCCAATGGAAAAAAGATAGCCTCTTCCACAAATGGTGTTGGGAAAATTGGACAGCCACATGCAGAAAAATGAAATTGGACCATTTCCTTACACCACACACGAAAATAGACTCAAAATGGATGAAGGATCTCAACGTGAGAAAGGAATCCATCAAAATCCTTGAGGAGAACACAGGCAGCAACCTCTTCGACCTCAGCCGCAGCAACTTCTTCCTAGGAACAACGCCAAAGGCAAGGGAAGCAAGGGAAAAATGAAATATTGGGACTTCATCAAGATCAAAAGCTTTTGCACAGCAAAGGAAACAGTCAACAAAACCAAAAGACAACTGACAGAGTGGGAAAAGATATTTGCAAATGACATATCAGATAAAGGGCTAGTATCTAAAATCTACAAAGAGCTTAGCAAACTCAACACCCAAAGAACAAATAATCCAATCAAGAAATGGGCAGAGGACATGAAGAGACATTTCTGCAAAGAAGACATCCAGATGGCCAACAGACACATGAAAAAGTGCTCCACATCACTGGGCATCAGGGAAATACAAATCAAAACCACAATGAGATACCACCTCACACCAGTCAGAATGGCTAAAATGAACAAGTCAGGAAATGACAGATGCTGGCGAGGATGTGGAGAAAGGGGAACCCTCCTACACTGTTGGTGGGAATGCATGCTGGTGCAACCACTCTGGAAAACAGCATGGAGGTTCCTGAAAAAATTGAAAATAGAGCTTCCTTATGACCCAGCAATTGCACTACTGGGGATTTATCCTAAAGATACAAACGTAGTGATCCAAAGGGGCACGTGCACCCGAATGTTTATAGCAGCAATGTCCACAATAGCCAAGTTATGGAAAGAACCTAGATGTCCATCAACAGAGGAATGGATAAAGAAGTTGTGGTATATATATACGATGGAATACTATGCAGCCATCAAAAGAAATGAAATCTTACCATTTGCGACGACATGGATGGAACTAGAGCGTATTATGCTTAGCGAAATAAGTCAACTGGAGAAAGACAACTATCACATGATCTCCCTGATATGAGGAAGTGGAGATGCAACGGGGGTGGGAGTTAAGGTGGTAGGAAAAGTAAAAATGAAAGAAGATGGGATCGGGAGGGAGAAAAACCAAAAGAGACTCTTAATGTCATAAAACAAACTGAGGGGGGTGGGGGGAAGAGGGGTTGGGTGAGGGTGGTGGGATTACATCATATGTTTAAATAAAGCTTAAATAAAGTAAAAAAAAATAAAATAAAATAAAAAATAAAAAATAAATATATCAGGTGGTAGTATGAAAAAAATTAAGAAGTAATGCTCTTTTATATGCAGTAGACATAATATCTGCCATTTCTTGGAGTCAAATTTTAAATTTTAGTATAAAAACATGAGAGGGTTAAAATCACAGAAAATAAGAGTTTATGTGTGTTAATTATTTGTAAACAGGAAATAGAGAAAATAATTCATGAAAAAGAGAATTGATATTTAAATGGCTGTGAAGGCAGTTCTAGGACTAAGTTTTCCTAAAAATACAGTCGTTTAAGACCGTGTTCATGTCAATTCAGAATTGCTGACCTAAAGACTGACATTTCTTTAATGTTACAGTCATGTTACAGCTTTTAAAAATGTGTTTTTGAGGTTGAAAAAGCAAAGCATATGTATTATTTTCATCATTGATTCGTCTATTGTCTTGATAGCTGAAATTTAGACAAATTTAGAATGTCACATAACCTCTATTATACTTAAAGAAAGTATATGGAAAAGATAAGTACTTGAGGTCAGATCTGAGATCCAATAATTTAATGCCTAATTGACAGATAATAATGAAAACCAAACAAAACAGAACAAACAAACAAACAAACAGAAAACCCTAAGCCCTCTCTTTGCCTTCCCCCTCACACACTAACATTCTTGCTTTCAGTTTTACTCTTTAACTAAATTTAGTTTCTTTGTGTGAAGTTGAAATAGATTGTCATCTGATTGAAGATGGTATGGATAATCAATGATATGAAAAAAGAGAAAGTGGTTGATATGGTTCCCACACAATTCTCCAGTTTGCTGAAGTATTGGTATAAGACAGTGACATGGCCTCTCTGTCTTGCTCGTGGAAGGGGTCTACTGGTGGGAAATTAAAAGTGGAAAAAAAAATGCAAGCAGGAATGTCAAACCATTTATATTCCTAAAAGCAAAAATAGTTTTCAACTTACATATCAAGAGAAAATAAGGCAAGGACATCTTTACAAATGTGTTTTTTTTTCCCCCCAGTGGTATTCACAGCATTAATGCATTTACAAGATGTTAAATCACATACTTAAAAAAATCAGATTGAAATGGGAAACAATTTTCTAACATATTTGAATCCACTTCTATTACTAATGTAGACACTCCCCAGAACCTTTGTATATCAATTCAGCTATTAATGGGAGTTGACATGTCATCATTCAGGTCAGTTCATTGCACTGGTGCTGATTGTGCCAGCTACACCAGGGAAATATAGAAAGAACCAGCGATTTAGGAGCAGTTTTGCCTTAATAACCTTTCAAAGTCCTTCCCAAAATTATGATTTGATGCAAATATATGGATTTTTTTTGAAGATTTTTTTATTTATTTGACACAGAGAGAGATCATAAGTAGGTAGAGAGGCAGGCAGGGAGCAGGAAAACAGGCTCCCTGCTGAGCAGGGAGCTGGATGTGAGGCTCTATCCTAGGATCCTGACTAAGATCATGACCTGAGCCGAAGGCAGAGGCTTAACCCACTGAGCCACCCAGGGTCCCCAATGTATGAATTCTTGATTAAAAATGTCTTTCAAGAGTTCCTGGGTGGCTCAGTGGGTTAAAACCTCTGCCTTTGGCTCAGGTCATGATCTCAGGGTCCTGGGATGGAGCCCCACATTGGGCTCTCTGCTCAGCAGGGAGCCCTCCCCCCACCCACCTCTCTGCCTACTTGTGATCTCTGTCTAATAAATAAATAAAATCTTTAAAAAAAGGCTTTCAAAAATATGGAATTTATATAAAATAAGAAAGGAAAATATTTCACTTGGCAAATATAGCCATCAGGGGTGCATAATGTCTGGCATGCAGTAGTGCTCAATTAATGTGTGTTGAACAAATGAATGAGGAGGTGGTTAAGTGGCTAATACTAAAACAATGCAAAGCCACTTGATAAAAGTTTGTCAGTATGGTGGACCATAGACCTGATCACACCAAATGCACCTACATAGTTACTGTGATACTTTACTAGTACATGGTTATTCATCTCAAAATATATCCATCTCAAAAATAAAAACAACTAATTCAATATTTTTTTCTGACTAGGTAAGATTATTTAAATAATTGGTACTTGCAGACATGTTTGTAAACCATGCCCGACTTAAAACTATGCCCGACTTAATCATATCAGGAAATATATATCCCAGGAAGTTTTAACCTATGCAATTCCAACTTGGGAGGCAGAGGGAAGAAACAGACATTAGGCTGAGATAGACATATTGTCTTAGGACAAACCAAGTGGTACAGATGTTTTCTAATTTGTCCCTGTTCTTGCTTACCCTACACCCTCCTCCACTTCCCATGACTGTTAGCCATGATAAACAACAGCAACCCCAAGTCTCCCCCACCAAATGCTTTATTGCAAAATTCAGAGCAGAGGTAGCCACAGAGAGCAAAGATCCAAAACCCTTCCACAGGCTATTATACCAGCCTCCTTTACGCTGCTACTCTAGCAGCTAGATGTATCTAGCTTCAATATTTCTTTGATAATTATACACACTTTTTTTCTATTTCTTCAGCTCATATGTTTGTATCATTGTTGTTCACCAGGGAGTGGGGTCTGTGACTGTTTACCAATAGAATATGGCACCAGTGGTAAACCATTTCCAGGTCTGAGGCTTAATTGTCCTGGTAGCTTCTGCTTCCTCTCTTTTGGAATGCATGCTCTAGGGAAGCCAGTCTACATATGAAAATTTTGACCACCCCAAAACCTCCATGTTGTGCAGTAGACCAACCTAATGTACAAAAATGCAGTGTTGGGAATAAGAGATAATCAACCCATTCTGAGTTGTTCCAACATTCCCAGTTGAGGCCACTGTCAAATAGAAAGCAAAACAACAACAACAACAACAAACACAACTGAAACAATTTAGTAGCCCATTTGATATCTTTTATTCAAAGGAAATCAGTTCATGGGTTAAGCGACTACAGGGCCTAACAAGCAGTGGAGCACTGTTCCCAAAGGATTTTGGGCAGGAATGAGTTTTATAGAATGTTATAGGCAACCAAAGGTAAGGTAGGAACAAGGCATAATTGGCTAAGCTTTTATAAGCCTAGGTGGTCCTATTTCCCAGGGTAAGGCAAACTAGCTAAAGCTGGGATGTAGGATTGTGACTGGTATATATTAGGTTTCCTTGAGAGTGTGGTGTTTCCCATAACTGCAGTCTGACAGGTTTAGATTTGTGATGTAGGCCAGGCAAATGGGGCTGCGTCTATTTTGTGGGCCCCCATTCAAATTAACTTTATCACCCAGACATTGGAATTGGTCCAGCCCCCTCAAATTTCAGACCATATGACACCCAACTGACCTTTTCATAGCTACACATGATATTTGGTGCAAGAACTGCTGTCTGAACCTGGTCTACACAAAAACCCACGAGAGAGAATAACATATTGCCATTTTAAGATACCTAGGTATGGGATTGCTTATTAATGTAATTCTAAATAACAAAAGAAATGAATTACATGTACTCCCTACTTCCTTGATACCTTAATTTTACCTCTGCAGTTCATCCTATAAGGGCTTTGACAGTTGCTAAGTGAAGTGGAGCAACCCATTCAAAGTTCAAGAAATGATATACAGGAATTGTTTAACTTCTAATAATTCCATCGCTAGGTTCATTTTTATAACATGGGACCATTTCCTGGGTGAGGTTTCCAAGCATTACTCAGACTGCAGTATTCAAACAAACAAAAACTATTTTTAAAGCCAGCAATGATTGAGTCCCACTGTTTCCTGTTTATGGGTGAAAGATATTTGGAAAAAAGAATATGCATTGTGCCCCAATTTCTTTAAATAAAATTTATTTAATATCACCCAGAAAATGTGTTCATTTTTATTTCCTCTTTATGTATCTTGGTTGTTGGAGAAGGCTGAGAAAATAGGTAGCTTAGAGACTTTGGCAGCAGGATTTTTGACCAGAAATTATTCAAAAGTCACTTAAAATTCAATGCTGATGGATTAGTGGGGGTTTATTGCTTCTATAGGAAAAAGAGTAGCCTTGATACCATGGTTTTTCTTAGAAATGTATTGTGGTAGGGTTAATTCTTGCATCAATAAGACAAAATTTTAAATTTTTATTTACTTATTACTTATCAGGGTTTTTTTGTTTTTGTCTTTTGTTTGTTTGTTTTACATTTACACATTAATGTTTCTGAGATTTAGTACTCTGGTATATAAAACAGGGAGTATAAAACATTTATATGCATTTTTTTTTAAGAATTCTATGCCAAGGATTTTGATACTTGGAAAAGTCTCAGTGAATGCTACTTCCCTCTATGTCTCAACCCCCACTTACCTCCACCCTTGCCTTCCTCTGCCTCACTCAAGTTCTGTTTTGTTTTATTTTCTTTGTTTTGTTTTGTTTTACCTTTTCTCAATATCTTCATTCAGAATTCTGGTCTACTAATTCAAAATTGTTTAACACTGTGTCTGTTTCTTTCTGGGAATGAATACAGATTATAACCCAAGGTTTTTCTGTTGTTGTTGTTTGTTTGTTTGTTTTGGTTTGGTTTTTGGTTTTTGGTTTTTTTACTGTGACAACTTATTTTACCTTTCCCCATGTAATTGCTAAAATTAATTGAGCAATTACATGTGAAGCATTATCTTAAGAAATATATCTTAAAGCATTATCTTAAAAAATATATTTTTAGGAGAGGAGTCAAGATGGTGGAGAAGTAGCAGGCTGAGACAACATCAGATAGCAGGAGATCAGCTACATAGCTTATCCAAACATTCCAAACACCTACAAATCCAACAGGAGATTGAAGAGAAGAAGAGCAGCAATTCTAGAAGCAGAAAATCAACCACTTTCTGAAAGGTAGGACTGGGCGGAGAATTGAATCCAAAGTGATGGAAAGATAGACCGCGGGGGGAGAGTTTGGCTCCCGGCAACCAGTGGAGCAATGGAGCACAACGGAACACAAACTCAGAACTTTTAAAAGTCTGCTCCACTAAGGGACATCACTCCAGAGCCCACACAGGGACTGCATGGTCTCAGGTCCTGCGGGGTCACAGAAGGATTGGGGTGTCTGAGTGTTGCAGAGCTCACAGGCATTAAAGCAGGGAAGCCAGCTACAGAGACAGAGCTGAGGAGTGAGCTCTCAACGTGGGGTTACCTTAAATTTTGGACCATGGCACAGACCACTGCTTTGTAAGGAGAGATCCCACAAGATCTGAGGAGGACCCCCCCCCCAACCCTGGAAGAGCGCAGGGACCTGCGGGGTTTGGAGACTCCAGGTGGGGCTTTGTGCCAGAGACAGAGGTGCTCGGTTATAGGCTGGGTGAGCTCGGAGCACAGCCAGAGGCCAGGGAGTTGAGAGTGATTGAGTGCTTTTTTCCGAGGGTGCACTGAGGGAGGAGTGGGGCCCCGAGCTCTCAGCTCCTCTGGACTGGAGATTGGGAGGCTGCCATTTTAATTCCCATTGTCTGGAACTCTACAGAAAGCATTCAGGGAACAAAAGCTCCCAAAAGCAAACCGGAGTGTATTACTTAGCCCGGACCCTGGTAAGAGTGGTGCAATTCCACCTTGGGCAAAGACACTTAAGAATCACTACAACAGCCCCCCACCCCCACCCCAAGAAGATCAGCAAGAAATCCAGGCACAACCAAGTTCACTTACCAAGGAGAACAGCAGAATTCCAGAGGAGGAGGAAGCAAAGCATGGGATTCATGGCTTTCTCCCCATGATTCTTTAGTCTTGCAAAGCTAATTAATTTTTTTTAATTTTATTTATTTCTTCTGCTAATTTTTTTAACTTTTACCCTTTCATCTTTTAATGTTTTTTTTAACTAGTTTATCTTAACAATACCTTTCAAAAAAATATTTTTGAACGTTCATTATTCTAATCATATTTTATCCTTCATTGTATCTAGCTTTATTTTTTGTATACACATAGGGTTTTTTTTTTCTTCTAAAAAATTTGGATACAACTTCTTCTCATAGATCAAAATACACCCTAAATCTAGCACAGTGCTTTGTTCTAGTCTCCAGCCTGAGCAAATTCTCTCCATTTTCTTTTTCTTTATTCTCTCAATCAACTTATCAACTCCTTTTTTAGAAATTAAAAAAAAATCATCTTTATAGCCATATTCCATCCCTTCATTGTGTTTACCCTTATATATGTTTTTTCATTCTTTAAAATTTTGGGGGGTAGTTTCTTCTAAGAGACCAAAAAGCTTCCAAAATTAAGTGGGTGACCCTGTTTTAGTCACCAATCTAATATATATATTCTTTTATATATATTTTCTTTGTTTATTTCTCTTTTTATTTTTTTTTCCTGAACTTATTTTTAGCCCCATTTCCCCAACCCCCTAAGATTTGGGGTCTCCTCTGATTAGGTTAAATAATATTTACTGGGGTCTTTGCAACCCTTTTACTATTTTATTTGCTCCTTCATATATTCTTACATGGATAAAATAGCAAGGCTGAAAAACTCACCACAAAAAACAAAACAAAACAAAACAAAACAAAACAAAACAAAACAAAAAAATAAGAAGCAGTACCGAAGGCCAGAGACCTAAACAATATGGACATCAGTGATATGTCAGATATGGAGTTCAGAATGATGATTCTCAAGATGCTAGCCAGGCTCAAAAAATGCACGGAAGATATTAGAGAAAACTTGTCTGGAGAAATAAAAGCCCTTTCTGGAGAAATAAAAGAGCTAAAATCTAACCAAGTGGAAATAAAAAAAAGCTATGAATGAGTTGCAATAAAAAGTGGAGGCTCTACTGCTAGGATAAATGAGGCAGAAAAGAGAATTAGTGACATATAAGACCAAATGACATAGAATAAAGAAGCTGAGCAAAAGAGAGACAAACAACTACTGGACCACAAGGGGAGAATTCGAGAGATAAGTGATACCATAAGATGAAACATTAGAGTAATGGGGATTGCAGAAGAAGAAGAAAGAGAGAAGGAATCAGAAGGTATATTAGAGAGAATTATCATAGAGAATTCCCCTAGTATAAAAAAGGGAACAAGCATCAAAATCCAGGAGGTGCAGAGAATCCTCCTCAAAATCAATAAGAATAGGTCCACACCCTGTCATCTAATAGTAAAATTTACAAGTCTTAGTGACAAAGAGAAAATCCTGAAAGTAGCACAGGACAAGAAGTCTGTAACATACAATGGTAAAAATATTAGATTGGCAGCAGACTTATCCACAGAGACATGGCAGGCCAGAAAGAACTGGCATGAAATATTCAGAGCACTAGACGAGAAAAACATGCAGCCAAGAATACTTTATCCAGCTAGGTTATCACTGAAAATAGAAGGAGAGATAAAAAGATTCCAGGACAAACAAAAATTGAAGGATTTGTAAACACCAAACCAGCTCTACAGGAAATATTGAAAGGGGTCCTCTAAGCAAGGAGAGACCCTAAAAGTATTATCAGAAAGAAACAGAGAAAATATACAGTAACAATCCCCTTACAGGCAATACAATGGCACTAAATTCATATTTCTCAGTAGTTACCCTGAACGTAAATGGGCTAAATGCCCCAATCAAAAGACACAAGGTTTCAGAATGGATAAAAAACCAAAACCCATCAATATGCTGTCTACAAGAAACTCATGTTAGACCCAAAAACACTGCCAGATTGAATGTGAGGGGGTGGAAAACAATTTACCATGCTAATGGACATCAGAAGAAAGCTGGGGTGGCAATCCTTATATCAGATCAATTAGATTTTAAGCCAAAGACTATAATAAGAGATGAGGAAGGACACTATATCATACTCAAGGGGTCTGTCCAACAAGAAGATCTAACAATTTTAAATATCCATGCCCCTAACATGGGAGCAACCAACAATATAAATCAATTAATACAAAATCAAAGAAATATATCAACAATAACACAATAATAGTAGGGGACTTTAACACTCCCTCACTGAAATGGACAGATCATCCAAGCAAAAGATCAACAAGGAAATAAAGGCCTTAAATGACACACTGGACCAGATGGACATCACAGATATATTCAGAACATTCCATCCCAAAGCAACAGAATACACATTCTTCTCTAGTGCCCATGGAACATTCTCCAGAATAGATCACATCCTGGGTCGTAAATCAGGTCTCAATTGGTATCAAAAGACTGGGATCATTCCCTGCATATTTTCAGATCACAATGCTCTGAAGCTAGAACTCAATCACTAGAGGAAAGTTGGAAAGAAGCCAAATACATGGAGAATAATCCTTCTAAGGAATGAATAGTAAACAAGGAAATTAAAGAAGAATTGAAAAAAAAAATCATGTAAACAAATAATAATGAAAACATAATGGTTCAAAATCTGGGGGACACAGCAAATTCAGTCCTGAGAAGAAAATATATAGCGATACAAGTCTTTCTCAAGAAACAAGAAAGGTCTCAAATACACAACCTAACCCTATACCTAAAGGAGCTGGAGAAAGAACAGCAAAGAAAGCCTAAACCCAGCAGGAGAATAGAAATAGTATGATCAGAGCAGAAATCAATGAAATAAAAACAAACAAACAAAAACAATAGAACAGATCAATAAAACTAGTAGCTGGTTCTTTGCAAGAATTAATAAGATTGATAAAGTCCTGGCCAGACTTATCAAAAAGAAAAGAGAAAAGACCCAAATAAATAAAGTCATGAATGAAAGAGGAGAGATTCCAACCAACACCAAATAAATACAAACAATTCTAAGAACATATTATGAGCAACTATACACCAGCAAATTTGACAATTTGAAAAAAAAAATGGATGCATTCCTAGAGACATATAAACTACCACAACTGACCCAGGAAGTAATAGAAAAACTGAACAGATTGATAACCAGTAAGGAGATTGAAACAGTCATCAAAAATCTCCCAACAAACAAAAGCCCAGGGCCAGACAGCTTCCCAGGGGAATTCTAACAAACATTTAAAGAAGAATTAATTCCTATTCTCCTGAAACTGTTCCAGAAAATAGAAATGGAAAGAAAACTTCCAAACTCATTTTATGAGGCCAACATCACCTTGATTCCAAAACCAGACAAGGATCCCATCAAAAAAGAGAATTAAAGACTAATATCTTTGATGAACACAGATGCGAAAATTCTCATCAAAATACTAGCATATAGGATCCAACAGTACATTAAAAGGATTATTCATCACGACCAAGTGGGACTTATCCAGGGCTGCAAGGTTGGTTCAACATCCACAATCAATCAATGTGATACAATACATTAATAAAAGAAATAACAAGAAACATATGATACTCTCAATAGATGCTGAAAAAGCATTTGACAAAATACAGCATCCTTTCCTGATCAAAACTCTGCAAAGTGTAGGCATAGAGAGTACATACCTCAATATCATCAAAGCCATCTATGAAAAACCGACCTCAAATATCATTCTCAATGGAGAAAAACTGAGAAATTTCCTGCTAAGGTCAGGGACACGGCAGGAATGTCCATTATTACCACTGCTATTCAACATAGTACTAGAAGTCCTAGACTCAGCTGTCAGACAACAACAACAACAACAACAAAAATTAAAGGCATCCAAATTGGCAAAGAAAAAGTCCAACTATCACTCTGCAGATGATATGATATTATATGTGGAAAACCCCAAAGACTCCACTCCAAGTCTGCTAGAACTTGTACAGGAATTCAGTAATGTCTCAGGATATAAATTCAATGCACAGAAATCAGTTGCATTTCTTTACATCAACAAGAAGACAGAAGGAAGAGAAATTAAGGAGTCAATCCCATTTATAATTGCACCCAAAACCATAAGATACCTAGGAATAAACCTAAACAAAGAGGCAGAGAATCTCTACCCAGAAAACTATAAAGTACTCATGAAAGAAATTGTGGAAGGCACAAAGAAATAGAAAAATTTTCCATGCTCATATATTGGAAGAACAAATATTGTGAAAATGTCTATGCTACCTAAAGCAGTCTACACATTTAATGCAATCCCTATCAAAATCCCATCCTTTTTTTTTTCAAATAAATGGAACAAATAACCCTAAAATTAATGTGGAACCAGAAAAGACCTTGAATAGCCAGAGGAATATTGAAATAGAAAGCCAAAGTTGGTGGCATCACAATTCCGGACTTCAAACTCTATTACAAAGCTGTCATCATCAAGACTGTATAGTACTGGCACAAAAACAGACACATAGATCAATGGAACAGAATAGAGAGCCCAGATATAGACCTTCAACACTATGGTCAACTAATCTTCGAAAAAGCAAGAAAGAATGTCCAATGGAGAAAAGACAGCCTTTTAAACAAATGATGTTGGGAAAATTGGACAGCCACATGCAGAAAAATGCAACTGGACCATTTCCTTACACCACACAGAAAAATAGACTCAAAATGGATGAAGGACCTCAATGTAAGAAAGGAATCCATCAAAATCCTAGAGAACACAGGCAGCAATCTCTTTGACCTCAACCACAGCAACTTCTTCCTAGGAACAACGCCAAAGGCAAGGGAAGCAAGGGCAAAAACGAACTATTGGGACTTCATCAATATCAAAAGCTTTTGCACAACAAAGGAAACAGTTAACAAAACCATAAGACAACTGACAGAAAGGGAGAAGATATTTGCAAACAACATATCAGATAAATGGCTAGTATCCAAAATCTATAAAGAACTTATAAAATTCAACACCCAAAGAACAAATAATCTAATCAAGAAATGGGCAGAGGACATGAACAGACATTTCTTCAAAGAAGACAACCAGATGGCCAACAGACACATGAAAAAGTGCTCCACATCACTGGGCATCAGGGAAATACAAATCAAAACCACAATGAGATACCACCACACACCAGTCAGAATGGCTAAAATGAACAAGTCAGGAAATGATAGATGTTGGTGAGGATGCGGAGAAAGGAGAATCCTCCTACGCTCTTGGTGGGAATGCAAGCTGGTGCAACCACTCTGGAAAACAGCATGGAGGTTCCTCAAAAAGTTGAAGATAGAGCTACCCTAAGACCCAGGAATTGCACTACTGGGCATTTACCCTAAATATACAAATGTAGTGATCTGAAGGGTCAAGTGCACCTGAACGTTTATAGCAGCAATGTCCAGAATAGCCAAACTGTGGAAAAAACCTAGATGTCCATCAACAGATGAATGGATAAAGAAGATGTGGTGTACTATTCAGCCATCAAAAGAAATGAAATTTTGCCATTTGCAATGATGTGGATGGAAGTAGAGGGTATTAGGCTTAGTGAAATAAGTTAATCAGAGAAAGACAATTATCATATGATCTCCCTGATATGAGGAAGTTGAGATTCAACATGGGGGTTTTGGGGAGTAGGAAAAGAATAAATGAAACAAGATGGGGTCAGGAGGGAGACAAACCATAAGACACTCTTAATCTCACAAACTGAGGTTTGCTGGGCAGAGGGTGGTAGGGAGAAGGTGGTGAGGTTATGGACACTGGGGAAGGTATGTGCTATGGTGAGTGCTGTGTAGTCTGTAATCCTGGTGATTCACAGACCTGTACCCCTGGTGCTAATAATACATTATATGTTAATATTTTTTTTTAAAGTTTAAAAAAAGAAATATATTTTTAAGTTGTTTGACAACCTGTAATGCAGATATTATTAATGTCCCCATTTTACTGATTGAAATTTCAAGGACAGAGAGTGATTAATGACATAAGTCAGGAAACAAGTAAGAGATAGAGTCCTCCAAACGAATAAAATTAAAGTAGTCAGAAATTATCCCTTTTCTGAGAGTGAGAATTAACACTTTTAATAAATAAACCAGAATTAGCATTTTGCTTCTGTTGTTTCTCAAAATGTGTCCCATGATTAAGTCTATCAGAATTTTCTTGGATGCTTCTTAAAGTAGAGATTCTTGGGCCCATACCAGCATGGCAATGAGAAGCTCTGAGACTGCAGGCAGAAATATGAGCCTTTAATATTTCTCAGTGATTTTTGGCAAAGTAAATTTGGAAGGCTTGGTTTTAAGTACTTACTAAATATAGCTCTGATTCATACAGTTTATCTATTTAATATCCTTCTTTGACTATTTTTTTACTTTTCTTTTTCTTTTTTTAATTTAAAAAGGCCAGGCATAGGGCGCCTGGGTGGCTCAGTGGGTTAAGCTTCTGCCTTCAGCTTGGATCATGGTCTCAGGGTCCTGGGATGGAGGCCCTCATCAGGCTCTCTGCTCAGCAGGGAGCCTGCTTCTCCCTCTCTCTCTGCTTGCCTCTCTGCCTACCTGTGATCTTTCTTTAGTCAAATAAATAAAATATTTAAAAAATAATAATGATTAAAAAAATTAAAAGGCAGGTATATATGGCAATGAATGTAGTGGTGTGGGCTTCCTTGTATTACATTTTACACTCCCTCTGACTCTATGTATTTTTGGCCACACACTCATTACAATTTTGTAAAACCACTGATATTCCAAGTCAGTAGATTATCTTTCTCATAATTATTTACTATTTCACAGTATTTTCAAATAAGAGAACTTCTCGGTTGAATTTTGCTCCACCCCTAATTCTTACATTGAAGTCCCAACCCCACTACCTCAGAATGTGACTGTATTTAGAGATAGACCCTTAAAGGAATAATTAAGACAAAATGAAATCATGTGGATGGACCCTAAGCCAATCTATTGGTGTGTTTATAAAAAGAGCATATTAGAACACATATAAGAGACCATGGGATGACCGTGTGAGAACCCAGTGAGAAGGTGGCCATCTTTACAGCAAGGAGAGAGGCTTCAAAAGGAACAAGACCTGCTTATTGATTTTGGACTTCCAGCTCCTCCATATATGTGAGAAATAATTCTCTGTTGTTTAAGCCACCCAATCTGTTTTATTTTGTTATGGCAACTCTAGCAAACTAAAACAGAAACTGATTATTATTATTTTTACTGTTTAAAGTCATTAAAAGCATTAATGAACAAGGGGGAGGGGAAGGGGGAAAGTTGATACCCTTCAAAAGTTGATACCCTTCAAAAGTTGATACCCTTCAAATTATCCTTGTGAACTTATGTAGGGAAAAAACATACACTGCATATTTTTCATCCATCTAGTTGTGAAATTATATATATATATACATATATGTGTATATATACATACATATATACACACATATGTGTATGTATGTATATACATTTATATACATATACATATGTATATATATGGTTCTAAGCATTCTTATATGCTCTACTCAGAGAATTATTAGATATCTAAATATTCAAACAGCCTTTCTCCACTATGTTTTATACTATACCATTATCTACTTTACAGCTACTCTCTACTATTCTTCTCCAACATTTCTTCTTCTTAGATATTTCTTAGGGGGAAAAAAAAAAAAGTTTGTCCTAATTTCTCATGGACATGGAATACCCAAAAATTCCCTGGAAAGAACAAGATGCACTCTCAGAAAAGCAAAATATGATAGATTGATTACTGTTGGTAAATATTCAGTCCTTCTCACTATAAGCTAAGAATTTTTCCTTCGCCCCTTAATTTATTTTAATCATGATTTTTTGTTGTTGTTGTTGCTATTTTGCATTAGTTTCAAAGGAAACAAAAAGAGGACTCCACTCCTGGCGCGAATTTCTGAATTCTCCATTGCTTAAAATTGTTCTTACTCATGAATCTCAAGTAGGGTGGGATCACTTAATATAGGGTAGCTCAGCTGGGAAGCTTGGTTCATGCTTTGCTGGGCTACTTGCCATTTATTCGTAGTTTTGTTGCTTGATACTTATTAATTAATATTCATATTAATTTTACACTTAATATTTGCAATTAATTCACACACAATTTTCAATTATAACTCTTCAAGTTCACATATAAATGGAACTTTAATTTTTAACATCATTCCACAAGGATTTTATCACATTTTTAAACATTCAGAATTATAAATGTGCTAACTTACATTGTTATTCCAAAACCCAAAAGGAAGACTTGAAATTTATTTTAAGATATATTTACATTTCTTGGGGATGCCTGGGTGGCTCAGTTGTTAAGTGGCTGCCTTTTGCTCAGGTCATGATACAGGCCTCCTGGGATTCAACCCTGCATAAGACTCCCTGCTCAGTGGGAAGCCTGCTTCTCCCTCTCCCACTCCCCCTGCTTGTGTTCCCTCTCTAGCACTGTCTCTCTCTGTCAAATAAACAAATGAAATTTAAGGCAAAAAAAATATATAGAGAGAGAGATTTACATTTCTTTTCAAAGTTACAGAATTCTATGTCAATATTTACAGTTTAGAAAGAAAACTCTAGATTTGAGTTGTGCCTTGAAGAATCACAATGGTGGACAAATGTATAACATTATTTTACTGTAATGCTTGGAAAATATAAATCATGCAAAACAGTTAATAATTTGTTAAGAATAAATGGAAATATAATTTGATGTAAAAGCAGGGAATCATGGGGATATGAACACAAAATTGAAACTAATACTGAGAGTCAAAGGCAATTTTATTTTTGCTGAAATTTTGTAGGCAACTGGAGTTAATACAAACTTAAATAGTACACAATGACAGTACCATAGCATGTGAAGAGAGGAGATTGTATATTTTGGAGAGTAAAACTTATTAATTCAATTATGGGGATAGTTCTAGTCATGTAGTATCTGTAGGAACAACACAGCTAAGATATTTGGCCTCATGGAGCATGTTCTCAAGTGAGGAAAAAAAAAGAATGTAAGTGAGTAGATAAACAAGACATCAGCTGCCAAAATTGCTTTGAAATGTTAAGTTCTATAGGAATGAAATTGAGAAATATATTTTAATACTCAATCATTTTAATAATCCTAAAAAAGTTGGTAGTTACATTCTAATATTTTCATTGTCATGCTGGATTACAAACGCATCTTCTAAGTACAACAACAATACCCTTGCAACATGTATGACATTTACTGGCGAATGCCTATGGGTCCTGATATATTTCAGCTAGCAAATTTAAATATTCCCATTTGTAAAAGAGACAACACAATACTAAAATATTGCCTTTTATGGAATGCACAATAGTGTTATCAGTTTTATGCTATAAATAACTATATTTGCTGGAAATTTGGTAATCTCAAATATTTTATTGGTACAGATATTTATGTGGATAAGGGAATAGAAAAAGTGGGGATAGGAATTTTTTTTTTCTTTTTTTGCTGGCATTTCAGTTTTTTATCTATTTTTATCCTCATTACTCTTGGTAAGCTAGATGAGAGTTGGGACACAAGAACATTTGGTTTCTTGAAGTTGAACATAGCCTATGAAAAATTATATTGCTATTTTAAGAAATATTTTTATACATGTTCTGTGTTTTAAAAAGTGTTCTTATGGGCTGATAGAAATGTAATAAGGGGTTATATAAATTCAATAACTATATTTAGAAACATCAAGAAAATCAATATACTAAATATTTATTTACTATTGCTAAATCTCTGTGATATGGGCAAAAATTAGGCACTAAATTAATTTTACCACCAAGAGTTTACCCCTAAACTATATGAAAAAATAATTACAAGTTCATTTAAATTTAAATGAAATATAGTCTCCCATATTAAAGAAAGTAAAATTTTCAAAACAAATTATCTTCATCTGTTCTTGACTTGAAAAGTAGTTTATTTTTGCCTCTACATAAAATTTGGGTGGAATGTCATTTAATGAAATCTTTCATAAATGCCTGCCTCTGGCAAGGAACAATTTAAAAACAAAGGATACAATGAAAACTTAATATGTGTCACTAATCAAGGAGATACGCATGCAGTCTGTTTCTTGAGAAGAGCTGGTACAAACAATATTTTGCCTTAGGAAGACAGCAATCTAGCCTAAATAAATATGAATTACTATAATGTCATCAAAAATTGCCTTGTATTACAAATGTTTTAGCTGGACCCCAAAGGTTTAGTTCATCCAAGGATTAAACTGTGCATGTCCATATTTATTCCTTTAAATCCATCTGAACAGCAGTAATTGTTCTTTTAATTTCTCAAATTGTTTTGTACATGTGCCTTTTATGGTTGGCCTGTGGTGATTTAAATATTTTGGGGGGAAAGGTAAGGAGTTGAAAGCAAGAAATATTTGTAGAGGTTTGTCTCTATAAAATCAGGATTAAGTTGATTTTTTTTCAAAAAATTATTTATTTGGGGCACCCTGGTGGCTCAGTGGGTTAAGCCTCTGCCTTCTGCTCAGGTCATGATCTCAGGGTCCTGGGATCAAGCCCTGCATTGGGCTCTCTGCTCAGTAGGGAGCCTGCTTCCCCATCCCCTCTCTCTGCCTGCCTCTCTGCCTACTTGTGATCTCTCTCTGTGTGTCAAATAAATAAATAAATATATATTTTTAAAATTATTTATTTATTTGAGAAAGAGAGGGAGAGAGAGAGCTAGCAGGAGGAGGGGGAGAGGGAGAAGCAGAGTCCCTGCTGTGTGGTGGGCCCAATGTGGGGCTTCATCTCAGGACCCTGGGATCATGATCTGACCCAAAGGTGGATGCTTAGCCAACTGAGCCACCCAGGAGCCCCTAAACTGAATTCTGTTTAAAAACAAAGGTGAGGGGTGCCTGAGTGGCTCAGTCCTTAAGCATTTGCCTTTGGCTCAGGTCATGGTCCCAGAGCTCTGGGACGGAGTCCCACATCAGACTCCCTGCTCAGCAGAAAGCCTGTTTTTCCCTCTCTTACTCCCCCTTGATTGTGTTCTCTCTCTCATTGTTTCTCTCTCTGTTAAATAAATAAATAAAATCTTAAAAAAATTAAAACAAGGTTTAAATTAAGGGAAAAAGTAAAAGTCAACAATGTTTTATTTAATTATAATTTATTCTCTCAAATAATCATAAACATTCACCATCCTAAATATCACCCACATAGACCATCCATTTAATGGTTAAATCTCCTTATACACTTCTAAAGCTACTTTTTGAGATAACTAATGGCATGAAGATTTTTGGAATTTCAGCACTTTATGGGATATCCAGAGTTAATCTCATAATCCCTTTTGTTACCATACAAATATATGTTTAACAATTTCAGAAAAAAATAAAGTTTTCCTTAAGAATGAAATGAATCGGGGCACCTGGGTGGTTCAGTTGGTTAAGCATCTGACTCTTGATCTTGGCTCAGTTCATGGTCTGAGTTGGGAGTTGGAGGATTGCTTTGGGCCCACACTGGACATGGAGCCTGCTTAAGATTCTCCCCTCTTTCTGCATTCCACCTCACTTTCTATTTAGCAGAGGTGATTTCCCAGTTCACAATATGGCAAGAATGCTGTATCTATCCCGGGTTCAAGATCTCTTGTTATGTTCTATATTCCTTGTCCTTCAGATCAGTGTTCTCTCCTATTCTGTCAGACAAATGTATCACACCCTTAGCAATTTGACACTAATTGTGATGAGCAAGATCACAAGTAGGCAGAGAGGCAGGCAGAGAAAGAGGGGGAAGCAAGCTCCCCACCAAACAGAGAGCCCGATGTGGGGCTCGATCCCAGGACTCTGAGATCATGACCTGAGCCAAAGACAGAAGCTTAACCCACTGAAGCACCCAGGCACCCCCAATATTATAGAAATATTTTAAAATAAATGTTGGTGGTGCCCATTTGGGTTCTTTGTTGTATTTAATGTTATTTGATTTTAATTCCTACCTGAGGATAATAATTATGCCTGTTTGAATTAATCATTTTTCCTACAGCTAGTATATAACATTGTCTTATGTTTAAAAACTATAAAAATGATACATAAAGAAATAATTGAATTTACATGTTAAACAATTAATAGATCAGAAAACAGATAAAAGAATATTACTTTTGGGGCGCCTGGGTGGCTCAGTGGGTTAAAGCCTCTGCCTTCGGCTCGGGTCATGATCTCAGAGTCCTGGGATGGAGCCCCACATTAGGCTCTCTGCTCAGCAGGGAGCCTGCTTCCCTTCCTCTCTCTCTGCCTGCCTCTCTGCCTACTTGTAATCTCTGTCAAATAAATAAATAAAATCTTAAAAAAAAAAGAATATTACTTTTAAATTTTTAATTGGACATAGAAGTATCATTTATAAGGAGATATATATGATATATCATATATGTATACACTTTGTATGCTAACTAAAATGGTATGAATATTAACATAAGATTGAGATTTAAATTTATTAAATCCTATCTCAAAATATTTCAATTGTTTCCCTTGTTGTTTATATTGGTTTGATAAGCCCTTGAATCTTACTAAGTTTATCTATGTTGTGAAGGAGAATGTATGTTTTTTGTATGATTATCATCATCAAAAGTTATACTTTCACTATCTGATATGTCCTAGTCCTGTTGAATATAGTCAATGAAGGATGGATTGATTTCGTAATCTATTTCTCCACCTGTTTGTCTCTATATCTTCTACATCTCTTTACATCTCTCTCACTATCTATGTACCCATTAACGAACAAATTACATTTTCTCTCTACGAACAATGAGCTGATTCAGAAAAGAGAGCATTTTGGAGGGACTTTCACAAAAGACTAGGATATACAGTTTTTTCCTTCTTTTTTTTTTTTTTTTTAAACCTCTGGACCCTAGGGAAGTTGGATATTGAATTGACAAGACATGCACCTTAAGGATCAAGATATAACTAAGCTGGATTATATATCTCTAGAGAGTACTTTGATTATACAATTTGATTACCTTTCAACTTGAATCTTCTGATCCACATGTTATCTAAATTAATCTTTTCTGATGGGCAGCTCTTGTGGCCTTAATCCCACTGTTTGCATTGCCAAAGTCATATACTTAAAGCACTTCATTGTTTTAGGTTTCAAATTATTAATGATATTTTGAAAAATCTTATAACTCTACTCATTCCTTCCAACCAAGAACTATTAATTTAAATAGCCTCATTTTAAGGTTTATCAATTAAAAGATTTGCACTAATTAATACATTCAATAATGAATAGCCCTGTTATATTTTGAATATGCTCAGTTCATGTTTAATCTTGAGAACCATAAATTACTCTTTCTACTGTTATTTATTAAGCAATAACTGCATTTCATGCACCAGGGTTTCTGGCTTTTTAAGAAATGTTTTAATTAGATTACAGTACAATTGCTGAAATTAAATTTCAGAGATCTCTTAACCATGTTTTGTCTAAAAGTCATCTGAAATAAAATGGCATATAAAAATTCAACAACATACTACTATTTCCATCTCAGTTTTATATGCATACATTATTCAGGTAATCTGGGTTCTCAACTGTAGGAATTGTAATTCCTCTCAGAACTAGAAACTGATAAGCTTTTTAACTATATGCTTTTCTCAAGTCTGTGGAAGTTAGGAAACCAAAGTCAAAAGCACTCATCAATTTCCATTTTGATAGAAAAAATAGCTAAATGATGTACTCCACTATGTAAGATGCTAAGATCTAAATACAAACTATTTTTTCTATGCCCTAATTACTTTAGTTGAGATTTTCATATATGTATGTAGTTTATGCTCAAAATTTTATTGTTTTTAATTTTCTATGTGAGTAACTATTTCTATGGTAATTACTTAGTAATGGATGAGATACTATATATGAGCACCATTTTTATTTAAGATTATTAAGCTTTTGGGTTTTTTTGAAAAAGGTGATTTTTAAAATCTCTTAAAATTTTCAAAAATTAATCAGAAAACATGATAATAGATAAATTCAAAAACAATTCCTAATGAAAATTTTACATAGAGGATAGCTGAGAAATAAAAATATTGTAAAAGTAAATTAAGGTCTTGATAATATTATACATGAAAGATTTAATTTACATGGAAAAATAGAACAACTGTTTCATCCCAACTTGTTTAAAAAGTTTGAGAGATGCATATACAGATGCAGTGTCTTATTTAAAATACACCCTTTCAAGTGTAGGCAGCACCCTAAAAGTGGTAAGACTTGGATGCTTGATTGGCTACATTGTTGTCCATGAAAGCTGGTTAATAAGCTTGTGATGCTGGGAATCAGTACTATATTTGTATAAATATTGATTTGGAAATCCTAGACTATGAAACTTCCTATATTTTAAGTGTTGTGGTAATTAAGTAAGTAAGTAATTCATACCATGATCAAACTATGTTGGCAACATTTTCTCAACAGCAATTTTATGGCTTTAGTTGGGGACAGGAAGGATGGTAAGGTGATAAACTTGACCCATTGTTAACAAAACTGTTTTTAAATTCCTTCAAGCAAATTTGAATAGCAATTCACTTGAGTATCATATGTAATGAAAATCATCTGTGCCTGTGTTTAAGATGAACCATTTTAAGAAAAAAAATTCTAAAGCAAAATATACTGATACCATAGATTATACTTTATGTACAAATGACATTTCATTCATTTAAATAAGTTGTATTAGGGTTCTCCAGAGAAATGGAACCTGTATTTCCTATATTTCAATCTGAAAAATACTCTCCAAAATATAGCGAAGTTGAAAAACATAAAAATGAGCTCCTCAAATAACAATCCAGCTCCTTAATAACCTGCTTCCTCATCCAAGCTTTTATTAGAATTTTTCATAAATACAACATTGTGATTTATACTTTAAAAAGAATATGTGCATGAAAGAATAGAAAACATAGCTCTTAATTCCAGGGAGAATGGAATTCATTTGTGTAGACCATAAAGACAGAAAAAAATACCACTTGCTAAGCACTATACTTCTTCAGCATATTTTAGAAGTAATAATATTGGTATTATTTAATTATGCAATAATAATAACTTCTGCATTGAAAGACTTTCATTGGCTTAAACAGAAAATATTAAGATATTTGTGTTGCCACAAATAAATTTACTTTATTTTTTTCCAAAAATATAAGATGGCTCATAGGTCTTTCAATGTAACAAATGAAAGGAATAAAAATATTATCTCAACAGATGCCAAAACATAATTGACAATATTTCAAATTCATTTTGATATATTTCATATTATTCTGAATATTATATTTAGCATTATAAAAGTTTTATCATACCAACAGCTAATACTATATCTAATGATGGTACATTAGAGGATTTTTAATAAAATTAGTAATAGGTAATGAATTGCTAAGGTCATCCCTATTATTTAACTGTGTTCATTGATTCTTACTTGAACAACATAATAAGAAAATGAAATAATAATGAGTATTGTGCAGGAGGAATATCATTTTTGAAAGACCAAATATTTTCCTATCTAGAAAGTACAAATCAATTACTTGTGAGAGATATTAGAATTAATAAAGTAATTCATCAAGTTACAAATGTATTACAAAGTTGCAAATAAGTATACATAGACTTGCAAAATAATTATACATAGATTAACAGGTACCTTGCTGTATTTATCTATGCTTCACAACAAATGTGCCCAAATCTAACAGTTTAGAACAATGAACAATTATTATCTCACAGTTTCTTAAAGTCAAAAATATGGAAGCTGTTTAACTGAGTGATTCCAGCTCCCTCTCAGGAGGCTGCTATCAAGCTGTCAGCCTGGTCTGCTGCCAACTCCAGACCACATGAGGGTTGAAGGTGACAGCTCTAAGCTCACTAATGTAGTTGTTGGTAGGTCTTAGTTCTTCAAACATATTTGAGAAAGAGAGAAGCAAATAGCCCAAGATGGAAGCCACAGTCCAAATCAGTCTCAGCATTTAAATACCGTAACTTCTACTATATGCTTCTAACTATACAGATCAACCCTGGTAAAATATGGTACATAACTGTCAATACCAGGAGTTTCAAAACAATGTTGGACATACCGGAGGCTGTAGAGAAAGCAGTAAGAAAACCATCACACACACAGACACACACACAGACATACACACACACACACAGACACACACACACACTTCAGGGCATAAAGGAAATAAATAAAGGGTATGTATATATCTCAAAGGTATATTTATTGTAGTTTGCACCCATATTTTCTAAATCAATAGCCTCTAGCCATATGTGACTATATTTTCCTTAGTCGCTCTAGCTATCTTCCAGGTGCTGAAAAATCACATGTGACTAGTGGCTATCAAATTGAATGGCACAGAAATAGAGAATATTTCCCTCATCACTGAGAGACATTTATAGCACATCGATGAGGGGTAGCAAGAAAGCACTTACAAATACCAAATGATACAAGTTTTTGTGTTCAATATAATGAAATAAAATGAAATGAAAATAGACACAAAGAAGACAAAAAAAGAGTGAATCACAGTCACACTTTTTTTTTTTTCAATAGAATACATTGGATTAAGCTTCTGGTCACAACAAATGAAAACAAAACAAAAAAAGCTAATTTGGATAGGCAGGTATTTAATTTACACAGAAAATAAACATTCATTTGACAATACCACTCGATAACTATATGCAAATTTAAATTTCAGTTGCTGAATGGATGGGCCTTATATAAACTAAGTATTGAAATAATGAAGGTAAATGTTTTATTCCCCTTCTTGGAGTTTTTGGATTATTTACACACAAAAATATGAACTTTGTATTCACAATATTAGACCAAGATGCTGTTTTAGAACATTTCATCTGATCAACGTCTTCATTTTTCTGTAACATCATTTAATTTAATGAGTTGCCCATTGGTGATCAAGAGAAATTACAGGCTTAACTGATAGAAAGACACATTATTAGTGCATCTTCATGTCAAAATTACTCTTGTACTTCGTCAGGATCATTGTCAGCCTAAACATTTATTTTTATACCCTTAAAACTAAATGACATGAAACAACCTTACGTGTTATTATGTGAGTTTATATTTATTGTTTTCAATTTCAATCTCTTTGAAATTGTTTAAAAAGCAAAATAAAATGCAACAGTGCTTCTGCTACTGTTTATCCCCAAGGAAGAATACAGGATGGTTATTAGACTATTATAGACTAATAATAGTCTAATAACCGTTACCTTTCTTTCCTGAATCAAGTTGCATTTTCTAGATACACAGACTCTTCAACCACACCTAGGTGTGGTTTTATAAGAAGGAAAACATCTCACATACTTCAGTTCTGGCTGTGTGTGAAATTTCCAAGGACTATTAACGAAGGAGAAAAAACATGGCTGAGTGAAATGAGGTAGAATAAGTCTGATTGCCTACACCTTTTCAAGGTGACAGGAAAAAAGCCCTTTATACAGTAAAGGAAATCTCACAAACTATACTAGATGGACTCTCAAAACTATTTTTAAATAATGTTGAATGACACCATGTAATCCTAAGTAACATAATCCCACTGAGTCTTGGTTTTGACTTCTCTATCAAAAAGGGGTACTGATACTCACTATTTAAAAGATAAAATTAACAATTTACACACGTGTCAAGTAGCTGGCACTTAGTAAATTGAATCACCTGTGTTTATATTTGAAATATTATTCCCAAATACAGGATAAACATTTTGCTAAAAATAATATGAGGCATCAGCAATCTTTGGGTAATCAGTCACAGTTGTTGAGGAAAAAGACATGTAGATAAGCAGAGATGATGTCAGAGCTGCTGATAAACTGACTTCTCTTCTTTCATAGAAACCAAGAAGTCTTGGGGTGCCTGGGTGGCTCAGTCAGTTAAGCATCTGGCTTAGGCTTAGGTCATGGGATCTAGCCCCACACAGGGCTCCCTGATCAGTGGGAAGCCTGCTTTTCCCGCTCCCACATCCCCTGCTTGTGTTATTTTATTAATGTAGCCTTTATCCATCTTGTAGTCAGAAAAGTTCTCTCTCCTCATTTTTATGACACTCTGCTTTATAGTTTATATGGTTCTATACATGTCTATCTCTGTCTTAAAGATGGTAAGATTCTTGATATCTGTATAATCCTCTGAGGACTTCACTAATGCAGGTGAAGCTTATAATAGGTCTAGCATAGCACCTTGTACATTTATGGACAAAAAATATATTAGAAAAAGAAAGTGGAGAGGAAGATAAGGGAGGAAAAGAGGACATGGAAACAGAAGGACTGGAAAGATTAACAAAATAAAAGAAATAAAAAGATTGTGGCATAGAATACAAACTAAGGAAGAAAGAGGTTCTAGGCTGTAGAAAGAGAAGTGTTATAGTCTTCTTTCTTTCTTTCTTTCTTTCTTTCTTTCTCTTCTCTCTTTTTTCCTTCCTTCCCTCCCTCCCTCCCTTCCCTTCCTTCCCTCCTTTCCTTCCTTCAGATTGCTTACCAAGATTTGAATTCTTTTTTTTTAAGATTTTATTTATTTATTTGACAGACAGAGATCACAAGGAGGCAGAGAGGCAGACAGAGAGAGAGAGGGAAGCAGGCTCCTTGCTGAGCAGAGTGCCCGATGCGGGGCTCGATACCAGGACCCTGAGATAATGACCTGAGCCAAAGGTAGAGGCTTTAACCCACTGAGCCACCCAGGTGCCAAAAGATTTGAATTCTTAAAAGTAAAAGTCACTTTGGCCCACACATCTCAAATAATTGACTTCTTTGGACAAGCTGTGATAAGAATGAAAAGTGTTTTTATTTTAACATAGTTTAAGTAAACATGCTTAAATAATATAAATTAAAGAAAAATGGGATTTGATTATTAAGATATGTCCTGGTGAAAATGATTATATTATGCAAAACCTATATGTATATTTTTTATAAATGATTTTGACTTGTGTTTTTTATTAATGGCATGAATTACACTTCCATGGCAGTAGACTCTGATGTTGATTATCCAGTGGCAGCTTTCCCCTCTCTTGGTGTTTGTCCCTTGGTTTGTTTTATGTGTATGATTTCTTGCTCGCCTCAGGAAAATAATATCTACAGCTCTAGCCATTGAAATGAGCCCTAACTAATCTAAAGCAATGATGACAATTCTAATTTCCCTTTCCAATTATTAAATTTGGTAGCTAATGCAACATAATTTCTATCAGTGAGGCATTGGAGAAATATTCTGGGCAAATAGGAAATATATTTTTGGTTTTAACAAAAACAGGCTAAAGAAGAATTTTGTTTGTTGTTTATTTTTTCCTACAAGCAATAGTGCACATGGTTGTGATGCTTAGAGCTGCTATATCAGTCAGTTAGGGAGGAAGAGGTTAAGTAACAAGCCTGGGAAAGCTGAGAGGATTGAAAGATATGAAGAACCTGGATTCTTAGTAATGTGATTGGAATGTGAACTTGCCAGAAGTGTTTATTATGTGAGATAATAAACACTTTATTATTTAGCTATTTCGACTTTAGATTTTTAGTTACTTGCAGGAAACACACCTAAAATAATAAAGCATATCTTAAGAGAAAGCTAAAAAATATTAGAGTTAATATATACTGATCTACAGAATTTAAAAATACCAAATTATCATGAAAAATATTTTCTCAACTGAAATACCATTCCTCAAATGAACTAGTTTATTTTTTCTATTTTTGAATCTCATTTTCCATCCACTCTTAGTTATTTTCTTGTTTCTTTTACTTTTCTAGAACTCCCTGAATATTAATCTTTTATAAAGTAAGCAATTTATAACACCACAAAAGAAATTGTGTTTTGTTCACTATTTAATACAACTTTCATAACACATACTAAGGCATTTTCTGGAAATAATTAGCTTTTAGAAATTATTTTGATTCTTTTATTTGCATTAAAGAAATATTCTATTTGTAACTGCCTCATGAAAGTATCAACTCATTAAAGATAATTTAAAGTTATTTTCAAAAAATTCTATTAAACCATAAATGAACACACTATTTAATATCATTATAATCTCTAAGGATAAACCATTATCAGGAAGTTGTTGTAAAGAAGTGTCAAGAAATGTGATTATGTTTTAATTTACGCTTAGACTACTAAAGCAGTATATATATATGTAAATATATTAAAACACCTGGCCCCCAAATATAACATAATTTTCAAGGCTAGGAAAAAATATAGTAAAGAGAATGTGTTTGGCCAGACCTTCAACTGATCCAAATGAAATAAATGTTGAAAACCTTAACATGTTTGAAAAGACATATAAGATCAGTTTCCCTACTGATCTAAATAAATTAATTCATAATCTGCAAGTAATTGACATTCACTGGTTAGAATTTAATTGCAATACTTATTTAAATAAGCCAACTTTAATGAAGGCAAAGGGTCATTTTTACTAATCTCAAATTAGAAGAATAAATAAGAAAGTAAATTAATGTTTTGAATTTTCATTATTTCTGAAAGATAGTGACCCCAAGTCATTTTATTGGTTCTGAATAGAAAGTAATGACAAACTGACACTAAATTTAAATAATGTAAATATTCATGTTAAGACATATTCCACTTTCAAACATTATCCTTGGAAATAATATTTTAGAACCAAAGTATAGATGACATTTTTATATCTTCTAAAAACGAGTTCATTTTATTTTATAGTCAATATTCTATAAAGGTTGAATGCGCCCTTCCCACTACTGCTAATTTATTTTTTAAAAATCTTTTGTTTATAAATTGAAGCATGCACTTTATTTTGTGATATCTTGTGAGTTAGTCTACAAATATATTTATCTTAAATTTTTTAGAAAAAAATAAGATTTTTACATTTTTAATAACTCTATAACAGTTCAGCTTATTAGAATCATATTTATCAAATATGCCAAAGTTAAGGCTATAGTTATACTATGAGGCAGGTGACTGGAGATGACAAAATAATTCCTGTATTACCTACTTTTATTTTTTTTTTATAATAGACTTTGTCTTTAAGGAGTTTTTGGTTCACAGCAAAAATAAACAGAAGGTATGGAAATTCTCATATATCCCCTTCCCCACAAAGTCATAACCTCCCTAGTGATCAATGTCCTTCTTCAGAGGGGTACATTTGCTATAGTCAACGAACCTACACTGATACATCATTAGGTCCTAAAGGTCACCCTGGTGCTATATATTCTATAGGTTTTGATAAAGTTACAATGACATATATTCACCACTGTAATATCATACCAAGTAGTTCCCCCGCCTAAAATCCTCTGTGCTGGGCCTCTTAACCTTTTTTAATGGCTAATATAGGCTTGCCCTTAGCTGTGTAAGATAAAAGTATGTGAAAGTTTAATATAGCTTTAAACCACATAAATTAAAACAAACAATCAAACAAAAAACAACAACTAGAAAGCAGAAAATCTCAAGGAACATAAAACTACAAATGTAAACTAATGTGGGGTGCCTGGGTAGCTCAGTGGGTTAAAGCCACTGCCTTCGGCCCAGGTCATGACTTCAGGGTCCTGGGATGGGGTCCCGCATCAGGCTCTCTGCTCAGTGGGGAGCCTGCTTCCCCCTCTCCCTCTGCCTGACTCTCTGCCTACTTGTGATCTCTCTTTCTCTGTCGAATAAATAAAATCATTAAAAAATGTAAACTAATGTTCTCTAGATGACTACATTTCCCTTGTGTAAAATGTTTATTGTTTTTCCAAAATGTTCTTTTTGTACCTAAGTCATCTGACTCTTAGATCAAATTTTTTCATGATTCAGGAAGGAAACTATCTCTCCTTTTTCCCCCCTCTCTTTACTTTTTTTTTTCTTTAAAAATTATAAAGATTAGAGGTAGTCTGTCCCCAGATGGGTTGAATCATAGAGGCTGTTCATGCTCTCTGCTGCATTGCTGGGGTGACATAAACTTAGCAAAATACTACCATCTTTGACAACCCTCTGTAGGAGCTCTTTGGAGACTACTCTTTTACACTTGTGTTGGGGATAAATTTAGATAATATCATATTCTTAGAGGACAGGTCTACTAATATTAGTTAGAGGACCAATCAACCCTCCAAAGCTGTCCTTGTTACAAAATATCACAGCATGGAGTTAGAAACATCTGAAAATGTTGGTATCGCTGTCCCCTTTGCTTTTGTTGGAAATTCTGCAGTAATGTGAATTAATGTGAATTTGGTTACATAATTCTGCCTGTAACAGTTAAATGGTTGCCTTCTTTCTTGGAAAGCAGATGGTAGAATATACATTGCAGAAGCAGAACAGGCAACTCTCTGCACTTTGTTTTAAGAGCTGGTGAAATGGCTGATGGCATTGCCACTTGGAAGCTAACATGAGGTCTGAAACTCCCTCTGTGACAATATAAACAGTATTGTTTTTCCATGAAGCTCCTTACATACATCTTGTGAGTGGAGGAGAACATAATACCATGACAAAATAAACTCTATCAAGCTTCAGAATGAATGGCTCCTTGGTATTTATTTACTGCATTATAATGATATAATATATTCCTATGATACCTTCTAAAAATATCTTAAATTACTTTAATCTCATATCAACTGAAATGCATTTTAAGCAGTGGCAAGCCGTAGATAACAGTTCAACCGAGTTTGAAATTAGTTCTAGCTCTGAAATTAGTTCCTAAATTCTTTTCTCAACACCACACTGCTTTTGATAGAAGAAAAAAAAAAATACCTGCATGCAAAATAGTAGAAGCAGAGGAAATGCAAGGGGGCAAAGAGAAAGCCCTGAATTAAGTGTCATTATGAAATCTTTCCTGTATCTGGGTGACAAATATTTTATGGAATGAGAAGGTTTTGAAAGATCATTTGGAGGCAAGAATAAAAATATTTCCTTCTTTGCAGTTTCGTTAAATATAGGATTTCCAGGAAAAATACAGGAAATCTAGTTAAATTTGTCTTTCAGATCAACAATGAATACATTTCTGTAGAATTATATGTTCATATAATTGTCCTAAACAATTCTAAATTCTAAACAATTGTATGTTCATATAATTGTCCTAAATAATTCTACTTATATCTTACACTAAAAAAATGTTGTAGATATGAAATGGAAATTTAACTGGTCATCCTATATTTTTATTTGCTAAATTTCACAATCCTTATTCAATGACAATTGTTTCAGACATTGATGATCACTTAGCAGAATTTTGTCCTTTTTCCTTCGAGTTGATCTGCCCTAAAAAGGTTCATCATGGTTAAACTAAGTCAATCCTGACAATCTTGTCCTCCTTGCTAGTTATGGGCAAAGGGTATAAATTTTATATAGGTGATGAAAAATAAGGAGAAGCTAGTGAGGATCTTTGAAGTAAAATTGTTCTTAATTATAGGAGGATAAAATGAGAGTAGTTGTTTCTATCAACCCCAGAGAGATCAAATCTTCAGCTCCACTGTTTTTCCACACACAAAAGGATGGCTGCACTAATGTCATGACCAAAATTAAACATAAGAGATCAGAGTTTAGGCACTGGGTGGCTCAGTTGATTGAGCATATTATTTCCAGTCAGGTCATGATCTCAGGGTCATGAGATTGAGCCCTGCATGGGGCTCCATGCTCAGAGGGGAGTCTAATAGAGATTCTCTCTCTTCCCCTCTCCCTCTGCACTGCCCCCTGTTCACTCTCTCTCAAATAAATAATTATTTAAAAAAAGAGAGAGAGAGATGATTATTAATGCTTATACCACTGGGGAAGAGTGCTTCACTAACTAAAGGTTTGTGCTTGTAAGGTAATTGAAGAAGCAACAGACTTACAGAAGTAAAAGGATTTCTTTGTTAAAGAGAGGCTATATACAGTAGGAGTTCAACTAACTGGTTATATATGAAATCTGACAGTCATAAGTATCCTCCTCAAAAATTGTTTTCTTAAATTTGTCACAGCATGTCAGATTAGTCATTTAATCAAATAACACATGTGCAGTGTCTAGAAAATCAGTTAGGGAGGGTGGGAACTGAAGGGACATAAGTAGGAGGACCTTGGTCAGCATCCCTGGGTCCAAGGTACTTAGGTCAAGGAATTATCTGTCAGATATAACAGACCAGTGGACCCTTCTTATTATAATAGTGCAAGGAGAAAGGACATTGCATCACTTTTTGCTTCTTGTTTGGATCATTATTACATAAGGATGTGACATTGAGAATTATGATATTTAAACAATGATCAAAACAATACACTGAAAACTGCAGAAGTAATAGGAAAATCTGGATTTCTTATATCAAAACTGAGTTGTTATTCAAAACCTTGAACTGTGTACTTTTTAACCTATTGTTATGAAAAAACATTCTTAAAGATTTACCCATTTATTTCCTGCAACTTAATGCATATCAGCAAAAGATTGAAAAGTCTCACTTCCTTAATTTTTTTCTTTTTGTAATTTAAATTCAATTAATTAGCATATAATGTATTATTGGTTTCAGAGGTACAAGTTTGTGATTTATCTGTCTTATAAGTTTTCTTATTTTTAAGAAAAGAACAGCTATGAAGACACCTATAGAATTTATTTATATTATTTAAAAATATTTACATTGTAACTCTCATGTACCATATACTGTTTCTGACATTAGGTATGGTCGTCCACCAGACAAACAAAGTCCTTTGCATTAGGGTGATATCATTAGAGATGAAGAGAGAAGTATCCTAGAATTTAGCTCGGACACATAGTTAAAATGACAAAAAACTGAGGAGGATAAAATTTGGTAGATGAATTCAAGAATTGCTAACATTTACTTTGTGATGACTTAGACATCCAACTCTAACATTTATGTAGTAACTTTTGCATATACAACTGAATCACAAGGAAATATTAGAGGTAGAGATATATATTTGAGAGTCATGAATTCACCAGTTGAAGTTAAATGTAGTCAAAATTATCTAGGGAAAGGATGTAGATAAGATTTAAAAAAATACACAAAAAGTGGCCCAGGGATGTTTCCTGACATATTCATTCTATTCAAAAACTAATTTTTAAATATTCACTTTTTAAAGAACTTTGAGAATAACAGAATATGGAAAGTAGCATCCAGTGAAGAATATCAGGAATTATTTCAAGGAAATCACTTGTATAAAACACTACTGAGCTGTAACTTAAAAGGAAGAGAAAGCAGAATATATACATACGTACATAGCAACTTCCATTGATTTGAACACTGAAAATCATATCTGACCTTGATGAAAACTCTAAAAAGTATGCTGGAAACTGGATTAGGTAAGTTAAAATATCATTGGAAGGAAAGGCAGTCTTAGCACTTCTTCATGTAAAATGTTTTTTTTTTTTTTTCAGTAAATGAAGAGAAACGAGACAGAAGATCAAGAGAGGTATGTTATCAAACATATATGTTTTCATGCTTCCAGTAATTGCTAGAGTTTATGATTAATGAAGAGGGAATGAGTTTCAGAGCAAGTATGAAAGAAATAGCCTTTGATAAGTGATAACAGGGAATAATTTTGCACTGTAAAATTAGATGAAGAATATGGAGCCCAGGTAAATAAAATTGCTCAGCTGATGATGACATAATAAGGGAGATCCTATCTGATGGGTCCATTTTCAAAATGAATTTTGAGGAAAGATTATCACCTATCAATGAAGAATAGAAAAGGTAAATATGTAGTTAGAGAAGAAAACTGAAGATACAAAATAGTTGTCTGACTTTAAAAAATAACACATTTAATTGAGAAACAGTGGCTGCTTGGTACAATTGCCCACTTAAGGTTTATTTTCTTGATTTTAAAATGAAACCAGTCAGTTAAATGCATGATTATCTCCAGAAACTTTAGTAGAGTGAATATTTGGATTCAACCATTGCTGAAAATTCATATATGAATAGAAATGAAAATGATAAGAATAATGATCACTATGAAAAAAATGATGTTAGAAGTCTGATGTTTATAATCTGGTGAAAGAATTGCTAAAATATGGTTCCTAGGATAAATGAACTAGAGTAGCAGAACAGACAGTTTGGTTTTGAGGCAATAGAAAGCAAAATTTTGAAGGAGGTAGAGTTTTTATGCATAACAAGTCTCTGGTTATGATGAGAGTAGCTGAAGGAAAGTTGGAAGCAAAACTCAAGGAGCTGCGAAAACTAGGAACTTAATGGGTCATGTCCATGGATGATAGATCTGCAAGAATTATAGGAGTAGAGATTAAGAGGAAAACAGGGATCAGTGATTGACAGTAACTGTGTAAGCAGGAAACCTGAAGGTATGATAACAATGACAGACTAGGTGGGTGGTACTATGATGAAATATATTCCATAAAATTGGAGATTTTGAAGGAGGAAAGAAATATGGGTTGGAAGAGGCAATGGGCCTTTACACATTGGGTGTGGGACCATAGAAAGAATAATAATTTTAATTTAAATAACAGCTTCTACTAGAGGGAAGTGGTGTCCTCAGAAGATCAATTACTACCAAGAAGAGAAAGAAACTTTTCAAAGGAGGTTAAGGTTATAATAAAATTTGCAATCATAGATCTGGAGTGTGAGAAAGTAAAACAAAATGTTTTTGTGACATTCAGGACATTTGAGGGGAAGGGCAAAGTCAAACAAGGAGATTTAGAAACTATGGATAGAACAGGATTATACTAGAGACCTGAACTTCTGATTTGGATTCAGTAAGGATTATAGGAGGAGATGGAGTATCTTGAGTCCCTTAGAGGAGGGAGTTCATGCTTCATTCCTACTTTACAATACCTGTGATTACTTCTGAAATTCCTGATGATTTTTGGTCTGTGGCAGGAGCAGTAACTGTCAATAGTATAGCAAATCCCCTTCTATTATTTTTTTTCTAATTTCAGACAGTGATCATACAGTTATTTCTGGAAATACCAGATATTACTGATGTCCTTGTCATGTTGGATACCCCAGAGGAATCACTGGGTATCAAATATACCCATCCTACAATCTCCTGATAGAAAATAAAAATAACAATGATAGCAGCAACAACAATAAGCCAAAGTTATAGAAAACAAGTGTTTAATATGCATATATATTTATTTATTAATATCTATATAGAAATACCTCAATTTTTGTCCTTATTCTTTTTTTTTTTTTTTTTTGAGATTGAATGAGAGACAGGGCATAATCAGAGACAGAGGGAGAGGGAGAAGCAGACTGAGTAGGGAACCTGATGTGGGTCTCAATCCCAGGTCCCTGATCATGACCTAAGCCCAAGGCAGATGCTTAACAGACTGAGCCACCAGGTGCCCCCAGTTTTTGCCCATATTCTAACCTATGCTTAAGAAAGACTCTCTCACACACATAAACACCTCAAAAGTGAGCAAGCTTAAAAATATCAAGAGTTTTAAAATCATTAGATGTCATGTAATTTGAAACCTGTGCTGATACAATTTTGATGTGGTTTAAGAAATATGGGACTTTTATGAATAAAAGTTATCATAAAGTTATAAGTTATTCACATTCCATAAATAGTTAACTATGTAGCATCTTTTTATGTTATGATATGAAGTTTTATTGTGGGATCATTACCCAAAAACATCTAAGATCTATTTTACTATCCAAATTTGAATTTAGTCCAGAACAATTTCTTGAATCTAAAGTGCTAGCATCCTTTCCATTTAGTGTTTAAGTTCAAGGGAATGTAGTAGAAACTGTTAAAGAATAATTGACTATTTTCCACCAAGGGGTAGGACTTCATAACAGTTTTAACTTTGAACTCATGCACTTTGACAACTCTTTAAAATGTTTCATACAGTTGATTGTGTATTTTTATACTACTGTGTTTCAAAATCAATAAATATGGTAGTTTCATTTTACATGTTAGATATTATCATGCCTAATCTACATATAAGTCAAATAATGTGTTTACAGTAGTTTATTGCAATCAGTTATAGGTGGTAATGACCTAAAAACTAGTGATTTAGCTAAGGTATGAACATTGAAGTGCTTACTATTTACTGTTTTAAGCATTATCCAAGAATTAGTTCATTTAAATCTCATCTCCATCCTATTACACAGAAGTATTATTATTCCCATTCTATGTATTAAGAAACCATGGCATGAGCATTTGGATAATTTCCCCAAATTCACACATCTAGTATGACCCCAGGGATCTGAACTTAGGCAAACAATTGTAAGCACCCGTTTTCCCAGCACATCTGCTTATAAAAAGATAACAACATTAAAGGTAGATCTTTTTATTTGAATACCTTAAATTTACTTTATATGAAATATTATTTCTCATAAAATCGAATATAAGTGAGTAAAACACAGTGGATTGCCTTTCTCTTTTCAATATCATAGTTACAGATTTATATACCTTGAAAATAACCCAAAGAAAAACAATAAAAAGTATATACTTTTGTGAAGTTTGTAAATATCAGAAGATAAAACATCCAAGTTATCAAATTAAATCTTTACACTCAAAGATAAAAAAAAAAGTCTGCTTAACAACAGAACACTGGGATAGAATATAAAGAATTCATGAACTCTGTAAAATGTTTTATTCATATATTGGTAAATGAATATGTAACTATTTGAAAACATTTTTGTTTTTGACATAATCCACATCTTGGAATATAAGAAGTTTTATTTTTTTAATGCATGGTGCAATAATAGAAACATGATTTTGCTTGTTTCATTAAAAGAAATAAATCATTGTTATCCACACATTTTCCCCCTTTTGATGTTAAACCCTACCGCATAAAATCTATGCAAAAGTGATTAGAAGTTTTATTTTGTGATGGGGAACAACAATAAATTTTTGAAAAGGAGATGAATGCATAAAACAACTTAATTTTTTAAGACAACTTATTTCTGTAAAGTAGATTAAAATGAGCCTGTTACATCTTGGTGATGATTCCTTTCATATGTATGTTAATGAACACAGTTGAGTTGCTCTAAATTTCCATTATAATAATTTTCTAGAATGAAACCTGAAATATAGTCCTAGAATATAGAGTTCTGTAGATTGGCAGTAGGGATTGCAGAACCCTTGTGTACTCAAGTATTGTCAGATAAAATTCAGCTCATGCAGGTATTTGAATTTCAGATAAACAATGAATATTTTCTTAGTATAAGTGTGTCCCATTTGGGTCATAGAAGTATTTCCTCATTATCTGAAATTCAGATTTCACTGGGAGTCTTGTATTTTGATTTGGTAAATCTGGCAATGTATATATGTTGCATGGCTCTTTCATCCTCAGTTAATCTCTTTTATCTTTATCATAACTCTGGATTTATTTTTTTTTTTAAATTCTGCTTCAATTCATTTTCCAAAAATAATTAAATTGCTTCATATTACTATGAAGCATCACTAAGGCAAGTGTCACTAATAGGCAAACTGCAGTATGTGTTTGAATATATTAACAAGGCAAGAATTGATACTTGTAATAATTTATTTTATTCTTGAAGTATCCACACATATTTTGGCCAAAAAATAAACCAGGTGTCACTTACCATATTAATGGCAAACTATTTTGTGGAAAATAAGGTTGTTGTAAAAAATATTTGTATGAAAGTATTTATAAGTGTACGTAAATGTGTAACTTCTTGCTACAGAAACCCATGTTTTTTTGGTGGTTTTACATTTTATTTTTAGCTTGTAGTCATTCACCCTTTTATTCAATTTTCATTGTTAATCTGAACAAACAATTTAGAAAGATTGGTGAAGCACAAAATGTATTTGTCTTGTTAATTTTGTTAACAATTGAAGCTACAAGGAGAGCACATTTTTATAAATAGCTATGACAGCTGTGTAGTTAAAAGCATGAATTCTTCATTCAGTAAGTAATCTTCAAAGTGAAGACATAATGCTACCTTCTTTTTTTCATAACATTTTGCTCAGAAAAAATAGCATCATCTAAACAATTACTAAGATGGGTAACATGCATCTCTCCAATAAAAATTTCTATAAGCTTAATCATGGTCATTTAGAAAATACAGAAAAAGGGAAATTCTAGATTGTTAAAACACCATAATCCTAGAGACTCTAAGATAGTATATATTCTTATTTCCAGATCTATCTAGATCAGACAGCCCATAGTCTCTTTTGGAGAGGAAATACACTCTTGAATTTCGCTGAGTAAAATTTCACCTCATTTTATATCATGGAAGGTAAAGAAGTCAGTCACAGTTTAAAAGGTTTCTTGGGCAAACTACACTGATAAAAAAAATCCCAAATCAGAATATCATAATTATGCCTTTATCTTCTTTGTTTCTTACTCATTAATTACTATCTTTAGTTCTAAGTTCTGTTTTCCACTATGAAAGTAATAGCATTAGAGAAAATTTTAAAAAATAAAGAAAATATGATTTAATACAACTCTTGATTCTATGACCTAAAAATACATAAATAAATAAATAAATGGAAAAATGGTTCTAGTTCTTTTCCTATGTAGTTTAGCTATATATGTGAATGCATGTCACATTCATTTTATTCACATGTTCTTTTTGTACTATGATTTCCTATTACTTAATTAAAATCACTTTAGATTTTGACTAGACTGCTAGTGTTCTTTGTCTACCCCAGATGTTACATAAATTTGGATCATCCAGGTCTTGAGAATGTTTTATGGCGATTAGGTGGTCCTGAGGGCTTTCATTAGGTTCTATGAAAGATTTTCATGTGTCAATCACTTCCAGATGGGAAATAGTCTTAGCTTTTTATTTTATTTTTATTTTATTTTTTAAAATATTTTATTTTTTTATTTGATAGAGATCACAAGTAGGCAGAGAGGCGGGCAGAGAGAGAGGAGGAAGCAGGCTGTCCGCAGAGCAGAGAGCCCAATGTGGGGCTCGATCCCACGACCCTGGGATCATGACCTGAGCCACTTGCACAGCGGCTTTAACCCACTGAGCCACCCAGGCACCCGACAGTCTTAGCTTTAAGCTTGCGTGGTGAAAAGAAGGATTTGTCTTGCCTTGTCTTTTTCCCCTTCCCTTCCTTCTTTCCTTCCTTCCTCCTTCCCTCCCTCAGTCGTTCTTCTTTCTTTCTTTCTGTCTTTCTTTCTTCCTTTCAGTAGATCATGGGACACAAAATCAAGCCTCTCCTTTGCTATATGACAGTATTCTAGCATCATGGAGCTCTCGTGTTATGTTTAGGAATTATGAAACATTTGCTTGTGACATGTAAGTATTTTTCAATACTGAGGCATGCTGAGCTGAAGTTTTGGTAAAACTTGGCAAAGTTTTGGGGAGTTGAAAGAAAACTATATTCATCTATGATGGGAATAAGTAAGTACAAGAAAGTAGCCTAAAGAATTCTAGGGTCTCTGGATCAGCAAAGGTTAGTGACATGGAGAGAAAGCAGAAGCAGCAAATGACAACTACTGTAACTAATTGCTAAAACTTATAGGAATGAACCCCCCAAAAATATTATGCAAAAATTCAAAAGTATATTAACATCTGCACAGGATGATTGAACTAGTACAAGGAATAATTTTTCACTTTATATCTTCATCTTCTAAAATATTTTATAGAAATGCCTTTTATTTGTCATAAAAATAAATTATAAAATATAATTTACCTTAAAGAAACTCACATTACAGACAACTTTCAAAGAACCAATTTATTTAGTAGTTTGAACCAACCTATACTCATTTACCTGGATGTATGTTCTATCAAAAGTCAAAATAATTTTTGAATTTTAGGCCAAAATCCATAATATTACAAAATATTATGACAATAGAATCCTCAAAATAATAACAAGATTTTATCAGCTTTTTAAATAATGATATTAGTGCAACCACTATTTCTATTCTCTAACAATTTTTAAACTTTTTTTAAAGCAAATACTCAATTATAACTAAGTACATATAGCAGTTGCCCAATATTGAATAAATATTTGAATTTCTCTTAGATATTTGGAATAATTTCTGTATCACATTTCTTGCCTCTTAATACATATACTCTTTCTTTTTTAAAAAAAATTATTTATTTATTTGACAGAGAGAAAGAGATCACAAATAGGCAGAGAGGCAGGCAGAGAGAGAGGGGGAAGCAGGCTCCCTGCTGAGCAGAAAGCCTAATGTGGGGCTCAATCCCAGGACCCTGAGACCATGACCTGAGCTGAAGACAGAGGCTTAACCCACTGAGCCACCCAGGTGGCCTCCATATACTGTGCTTAAGACAGTCAAAACCTGTACCTTCTATGGCTCAATAATTTCTTTAATTTCAACAAGTTTTATGGAATACTTAACATGTATTTAGCTTAAGATGGACTAAAGCACAAAAGATATATGGAATGATGATTTTCCTCCAGAAGAGAGAGCAGCTCTAAACATGGAGTTACATGATTTGAAAGGATTTTACAGATCTTAATCATATACTTACAAGAGCAAAATGTTTAATGAAAACACTTTACTACTTTTCTAAGCTCAAATTACATTTACTTTTGTAGTATTATTGTTAAAAAACCTTTCCCCTAAAGAAGGTGAAATAAAACCAAATCTATAGTCTTTCTAATTATTTTTAAATGGAAGCTGCTTCTTCCTTCTTTGTGTGGCTGAAAAAAAATGCAGTTTATATACATAGTCAAGGAAAAAACAGGTATAATACAACAAATAGGTAATTATAGGTATAAGAACATAGTATAAAGTAGTGGTATCTGTGATATATAACAAGTATCAATATAGCAAACATATCCATAGTGGGAATTGATGAATGAGTCCAAAATTAAGCTTTAAAAGTCATTTTTATATGATGGCTTCATTGTTACTTATCAATACATTTTATTTTATTTTTTAAAGATTTTATTCATTTATTTGACACAGAGAGAGAGAGAGATCACAAGTAGGCAGAGAGGCAGGCAGAGAGAGAGGGGGAAGCAGCCTCCCCACTGAGCAGGGAGCCTCATGTGGGGCTCAATCCCAGGACCCTGAGATCATGACCTGGGCCGAAAGCAGAGGCTTAACCCACTGAGCCACCCAGGAGCCCCTATCAATACATTTAAAAGGTGTTTCTACTTTTGACCTAAATGCCAAAATTGAAGGTATCTACAATAAAAATAGCTCCTTAGCACTAAAGTAAGAAGTCATGTAATTTGGGAATAGTGACAGTTTAACTTCTTCCTTGCCAGTTTGGATGCATTTTCTTTATTTTTGTTGTCTGGTTGCTGAGGCTAGGACTTCCAGTACTGTGTTAAGTAACAGTGCTGAAAGTGGGCATCCTTGTCTTGTTCCTGACCTTGGAGGAAAAGCCCTCAGTTTTTCCCCATTGAGGATGATATTAGCTGTCAGTCTTTGTTTATGGCCTTAATTATGTTGAGGTTTGTTCCCTCTATACCTACTTTTTTGAAGGTTTTTATCAAGAATCTATACTGTACTTTGTTAAATGCTTTTTCTGAATTTCTTAAAAAGATCACATGGTTGTTATCCTTTCTTTTATTCATATGGTGCATCACGTTGACCGATTTGCGACTATTGAATCACCCTGTCAATCCAGGAATAAACCACATCGGACCATGTTGAATGATCCTTTTAATGTACTGTTGGATTTGATTTGTTAGTATGTTGTTGATAGTTTTTACATCCATTTTCATCAGGGATATTGGCCTGTACCTCTCTTTTTTAGTGGGGTAGTTGTCTGATTTTGAAATCAAGGTAATGCTTACCTCATAAAATGAGTTTTGATGTTTTCTTTGCATTTTTTTGTTTTTTGGAAGTTTGAGAAGAATAAGGAGAATAAGTTTGAGAAGAAGAATGTTTGGTAAGATTCCCTTGAGAAGCCATCTGGCCCCAGAGCTTTGTTTTTTGGGAGGGTTTTGATTACTGATTCAAAATTTCTTTGTTTGTTATGTGTTTGCTCAAATTTTCTTTGTCTTTCTGTTTCAGTTTTGGTAGTTTATATGTTTCTAGGAATTTATCTGTTTCTCCCAGATTTCCCAATTTGTTGGCATATAATTTTTTATACTATTCTCTTACAATTGTATTTCTGTTGTGTTGGCTGTGATCTCTCTACTCTCATCCATGATTTTATTGATTTGGGTGTTTTTCTTTTCTTTTTGATGCATATAGTTAGGGAATTATCACTTTTATTAGTTTTTTTTTTTTTTTTTCAAAGAACTAACTCCTGGTTTCATTGATCAATTCTACTGTTTTTTTTCCCTATATATAGCATTATGTATATGTATATATGTGTGTGTATGTATATATGCATATATACATATGCACAATTATATATATCATCATATATATAATTTCTATATCATTTCTATATTTATCCCTGTTCTAATCCTTATTATTTCTCTTCTGTTGGCTTTGGGATTCATTTGTTGCTCTTTTTCTAACTCCTTTAGTTGTAAGCTTAAGTTGTACATTTGAGGGTTTTTTTTGTTTGTTTGTTTCTTGAGGTAGGCATGTGTTGCTGTATATTTCTCTTTTATGACCACTTTAACTGTACCCCAAGGCTTTTGGATCATGTGTTTTAACTTTAATTTGTTTCTTTATATTTTTAATTTCTTCTGGTTGACCCATTCATTCTTTAGTAGGATTTGTTTACCTCCATGTATTTCTGGTCTTTGCATTTTTTTTCTTGTGGTTGACCTCAAGTTTCATAGTATTGTGGTTGGAAAGCATGCACAATATGATCTCAATCATTTGTACTTACTCAGAGCTGATTTGTGACCCAGTATGTGATCTTTTCAGGAGAATGTTCCACCTGCATTCAAAAAGAATGTATATTCTACTGCTCAAGAATGAAAGGCTCTGAATAAGTCTGATAAATCCACTAGTTCGGTGTGTCATTTGAAGTCATTGTTTCCTTGTTGATTTTCTGCTCAGATGATCTGTCCATTGCTCTAAATGGGGTGATAATGTCCTCTGTTATTGTCTATTGTCCATAAGTTCATTTATGTTTGTTTTTAATCATTTCATATATTTGGGTACTCCCAAATTGGGAGCATAAATATTTACAATTGTTAGATCTTCCGGTGGCAACAGATAGACCCCTTTATTATGATATAGTGTCCTTCTTGGTCTCTTGTTAAAGTCTTTGGTTAAAAATCTAGTTTTTCTTTTCTTTTTTTTTTTTAAGATTTTATTTATTTATTTGTCACAGAGAGAGGGAGAGAGAGTGAATGAGCATAGGCAGACAGAGTGGCAGGCAGAGGCAGAGGGAGAAGCAGGCTCCCTGCCAAGCAAGGAGCCTGATGTGGGACTCGATCCCAGGATGCTGGGATCATGACTTGAGCCGAAGGCAGCTGCTTAACCAACTGAGCCACCCAGGCGTCCCTAAAATCTAGTTTTTCTGATATAAATATGGATGCTTTCTTTCTTTTGATGTCCATTAGCATGATAAATGGTTCTCCACTCCCTCACTTTCAATCTGCATTTGTCTTTAGGTCTAAAATAAGTCTCTTATAGGCAGCATATAGATGGGTCTTATTTTTTTATTCATCCCAATACCCTATACCTTCTGATTGGAGCATTTAGTCCGTTTACATTCAGAGTAATGATTTGATAGATATGAATTTAGTGCCATTTTATTACTTGTTTTGTTATTGTTTCTGTAGATTTTTTCTCTGTTTCTTTCTAGTTTTTTTTGTAATTTTGGTCTTTCTTTCTCACTTAAAGAGTCCCTTTACTATTTCTTGCAAGACTGGCTTAGTGGTCATGAACTCCTTTAGTTTTGCTTGTCTGGGAAACTCTTTATTTCTCCTTCTATTCTGAATAACAGGCTTGCCAGATAGAGAATTCTTGGATCCAGAATCTTCCCTTTCAGCAAATTGAATATATCATCCCATCTCTTTCTGGACTGCCAAGTGTCTGTGGAGAGATCTGCTGTTAACCTTATTTGTCTTCTCTTGTAAGTTAGTGGCTTCTTTTGCCTTGCTACTTTTAGGTATTTTCTTTATATTTTGCAAATTTAACTACAACCTGTCTTGATGTTAACCTGCTTTTATTGATTTTGATGAGAGTTCGCTGTGACTCCTAGACTTGGAAGTCAGTTTCCTTCACCAGCTTTGGAAAGTTTTCAGCTACAATTTCCTTAAAGAAACCTACCCCCTTTTCCCTCTTTTCTTCCTCTGGGACTTCTATGATATAGATGTTATAATGCTTTGTGGAGTCACTGAGCTATGTAAGTCTATATTTGTGATCCACAATTTTTTATCCCTCTTTTGATCAGCTTCATTACTTTCCATAATTATTTTTTAAGGATTTGCATTTATTTATTTGACAAAAAGATAGAGAACACAAGTAGGCAGAAAGAGAGGGAGAAGCAGGCTCTCTGCTGAGTAGGGAGCCCAATGCAGGACTTGATGGCAGGATCCTGGGATCATGACCCAAGCTGAAGGCAGCTGCTTAACCAACTGAGCCACCCAGGTGCCCACTTTCCATAATTCTATCTTCTATCTCACTTATTGATTCATCTACTGCTTTCATCCTTGTGATCATTGCATCCAATCAGTTTTGAATCTTTGTTATGGCATTTTTTTTTCATTTTGGCCTGACTAGTTTTAAGCTCTTTTATCTTTTATCTATTTCATAAAAGACTCCCTCATGTCTTCTATGCTTTTCTCAAACCCAGCTAGTATTCTTATTATTCTTGCTTTAAATTCTGGATCAGGTATATTACTTATATCTGTTTCAATTAGGCCCCTGGCCATGAACTTTTCTTTCTTTTGGGATGGATTTCTCCTTGGCACTTTTGTCTAGGTATCTGTATTCTTCTGCGTTTTAGGAAAGTCTGTTATTTTTCCTGTTCTTGTGAATAATGGCTTTCTGAAGATAAGATCATATACTGTCCAGGTACTGGCACTTCAGGAAATGTTTCTGATATGCTGTGTGCTCTCTGCTGCTGTTTTACCTGTTCTTTTCTTCAGGTCAGTCCTCTGCAGAGGTGTTTTGTTTGTTTGTTTGCTTGCTTGATTGCTTATTTGTTTTTCTTTTGTTTTGTTTTGTTGTTGTTGTTTTGTTTTGTTTGTCTGAAGTGGGGATTGTTTGGACCTTGGCCAATATTTTGAATTTCATAATCAGAATGATTTTATATATATCTAGCTGTGAGGCAAGCCTTGGATTGTCCTACCACCCCACCATCTTAACTCCTCTTCATTCCTTCCTTCTTATAATATATCTGGAGTGTCTGAAAATGGATGCCTTGTAATGGAGTTCAGGCCATGCTACCTAAAATATGGTAACTTGGCATGTTGAACATTTTAAGCTGATAGAATTGGGGGGGCGGAGGTCCTAGAAGAACTCTGTGACCTTCCCCTGAAGCAGGTAATAGACCCTCATATGGGAACTGCATTCTCTATAACTGAAAGAAAGATACCCCTGAAGATGGAGAAATGTCAAGAGGAATCTGAACTGATAAGCCTTGCTAAGTTTTCTCCAATTTACTACACCTAGCTCATATCCTTTTAGCCTATATATTTCCCATGATTTTCCATTCTTTATCAAATCTAGTATAAAAACTGTCAGGCAGAATGGAGGAGTCAAGATGGCGGAGAAGTAGCAGCCTGAGACAACATCAGCCAGCAGGAGATCAGCTAGATAGCCTATCAAACCATTCCGAACACCTACGAATCCAACAGGAGATCGAAGAGAAGAAGAGCAAAAAATCTAGAAACAGAAAATCGCCCACTTTCTAAAAGGTAGGACCAACGGAGAAGTGAATCCAACGTGATGGGAAGATAGAGCCTGGGGGAAGAGGCCGGCTCCCGGCAAGCGGCGGAACAAGGGAGCACAAAATGAGGACTTTTAAAAGTCTGCTCTATGGAGGGACATCGCTCCAGAGGCTAAACTGGGGTGAACACCTCATGGGAACAGCGTGGACTCAGGTCCCGCAGGGTCACAGAAGGATCGGGGGTGTCTGAGTGTCGCAGAGCTCACAGGTATTAGAGCAGGGAAGCTGGCTGTGGAGACAGGGCTGAGGAGTGAACTCTCAACTCGGGGTTACCTAGAACCGTAATCTGTGACACGGGCCGGTGCTCTGTGTGTGGGGTCCCCACAAGATCCGGGGAGACTCCGACCTGGGAGAGCCCAGGGATGTGCGGGGTTCGGAGACTCCAGGTGGGACTCTGTGCCAGAGACAGAGATGCTTGGTCACAGACTGGGTGACCTCGGAGAGCAGCCAGAGGCCAGTGAGACGGAGGGATTGCACGTGATTTTCTCCAAGCACGGCTAGAGGCTGGGGAGATGGGAGTGATTAAGCGCTTTTCTCTGAAGGCGCACTGAAGACTGAGGCCTAAAGCTCTTGGCTCCTCTGAGACGGAGATTGGGAGGCCACCATTTTCATTCCTGTCCTCCAGAACTCTACAGAAAGCATTCAGGGAACAAAAGCCCCCAAAAGCGAACCTGAGAGGATTACTTAGCCCAGCCCTGGTAAGGGTGGTGCAATTCCATCTGGGGCAGAGACACTTCAAAATCACTACAACAACCCCTCTCCCAGAAGACAAACAAGAAATACAGCCAAGACCAAGTTCACTTAACAAGGAGAACAGCGGAATTCCAGGGGAGGAGAAAGCAAAGCATGGAATTCTTGGCTTTCTCCCCATGAATCTTTAGTCTTGCAAAGTTAATTAATTTTTTAAATTGTTTTTTCTCTTCTGCTAATTTTTTTAACTTTTACCCTTTCCTCTTTTAATGTTTTTTAACTAGTC
>RCUC01001133.1:0-89708 GCA_003697995.1 Taxidea taxus jeffersonii | reverse complement strand
GAAGTCCTAGCCTCAGCAATCAGACAACAAAAAGAAATTAAAGGCATCCAAATCGGCAAAGAAGAAGTCAAACTATCGCTCTTTGCAGATGATATGATACTATATGTGGAAAACCCAAAAGGCTCCACTCCAAAACTGCTAGAGCTTGTACAGGAATTCAGTAAAGTGTCAGGATATAAAATCAATGCACAGAAATCAGTTGCATTTCTTTACACCAACAACAAGACAGAAGAAAGAGAAATTAAGGAGTCAATCCCATTTACAATTACACCCAAAACCATAAGATACCTAGGAATAAACCTAACCAAAGAGGCAAAGAATCTATACTCAGAGAACTATAAAGTACTCAGGAAAGAAATTGAGGAAGACACAAAGACATGGAAAAATGTTCCATGCTCATGGATTGGAAGAACAAATATTGTGAAAATGTCTATGCTACCTAAAGCTATCTACACATTTAATGCAATGCCTATCAAAACCCCATCCAATTTTTTCAAAGAAATGGAACAAATAATCCTAAAATTTATATGGAACCAGAAAAGACCTCAAATAGCCAAAGGAATATTGAAAAAGAAAACCAAAGTTGGTGGCATCACAATTCCCGACTTCAAGCTCTACTACAAAGCTGTCATCATTAAGACAGTATGGTACTGGCACAAAAACAGACACATAGATCAATGGAACAGAATAGAGAACCCAGAAATAGACCCTCAACTCTATGGTCAACTAATCTTCGACAAAGCAGGAAAGAACATCCAATGGAAAAAAGACATCCAATGGAAAAAAAAAATGGGAAAATTGGACAGCCACATGCAGAAAAATGAAATTGGACCATTTCCTTACACCACACACGAAAATAGACTCCAAATGGATGAAGGACCTCAACATGAGAAAGGAATCCATCAAAATCCTTGAGGAGAACACAGGCAGCAATCTCTTCGACCTCAACTGCAGCAACTTCTTCCTAGGAACAACGCCAAAGGCAAGGGAAGCAAGGGAAAAAATGAACTATTGGGACTTCATCAAGATCAAAAGCTTTTGCACAGCAAAGGAAACAGTCAACAAAACCAAAAGACAACTGACACAGTGGGAAAAGATATTTGTAAACGACATATCAGATAAAGGACTAGTATCCAAAATCTACAAAGAGCTTAGCAAACTCAACTCCCAAAGAACAAATAATCCAATCAAGAAATGGGCAGAGGACATGAACAGACATTTCTGCAACGAAGACATCCAGATGGCCAACAGACCCATGAAAAAGTGCTCCACATCACTGGGCATCAGGGAAATACAAATCAAAACCACAATGAGATACCACCTCACACCAGTCAGAATGGTTAAAATGAACAAGTCAGGAAATGACAGATGCTGGCGAGAATGTGGAGAAAGGGGAACCCTCCTACACTGTTGGTGGGAATGCAAGCTGGTGCAACGACTCTGGAAAACAGCATGGAGGTTCCTCAAAAAACTGAAAATAGAGCTACCTTATGACCCAGCAATTGCACTACTGGGTATTTACCCCAAAGATACAAACGTAGTGATCCAAAGGGGCACGTGTACCCGAATGTTTCTAGCAGCAATGTCCACAATAGCCAAGTTATGGAAAGAACCTAGATGTCCATCAACAGATGAATGGATAAAGAAGAGGTGGTATATATATACGATGGAATACTATGCAGCCATCAAAAGAAATGAAATCTTACCATTTGCGACGACATGGATGGAACTAGAGCGTATTATGCTTAGCGAAATAAGTCAACTGGAGAAAGACAACTATCACATGATCTCCCTGATATGAGGAAGTGGAGATGCAATGGGGGTGGGAGTTAAGGTGGTAGGTAAAGTAAAAATGAAACAAGATGGGATTGGGAGGGAGACAAACCAAAAGAGACTCTTAATGTCATAAAACAAACTGAGGAGGGTGGGGGAAAGAGGGGTTGGGAGAGGGTGGTGGGGTTACATTATATGTTTAAATAAAGCTTAAATAAAAAATAGTCTGTGATATTATAGCTTATTTTTATCTTTTGTTATTGCATTTATCTAATAAGAATTTGTTTTTCTTATTAGAGTAACTTCTGAATGCAAAACACTATATGCTAGTTCCTATGTAAGACAGGAGGAGATACATTAAGAGTAGCAGAAATATTTTCTCCTGAGACTCACCATAGTTTCATTAAGAATTTAACTCTAAAAAAAAAAAAAAAGAATTTAACTCTATATCCTGGCCCCTTTAAGAGAATGAACCATTTGAGGGAGGAGTAAGGAGAGTAGCACAGTACTCTTATGTAAACCTTGATTATAATACAGGGCAGAATGAAATAAGTGCTATTATAAAAATACACATAATCTTTCTGTGAGGGCATAGAATGTGTAGTAAATTTAAATGGGGAAATAGGAGATGACCTCAGGGTGATGTCATGGTTGTCAAGTCTTCGAAGAATAAAGTTTTGAAAAGAACAACCAATATCACATGAGAGTGTAGACAACATTGTATTTTTAAAATACATGTATGTCTCCACAGCTCTATTACCCTGGCATGGACTGATATGACAAAATTGAACTTGAATAAAACAATTTAGGGTCCAACATGGAAAAGGTAATAAAAATGAGACTAATAAGAAGGATAAATGCTAGGATATGGTATAATACTTTTTGAAAATTGTTCCGGAAAAGAATTATAATCCCCTTCTATGCACTTTAAATGATCAGCACACAATGTGTGGGAATAGAGGTAAGATCAATAGTAAGAGCAGAGACCACAAATGTCTTTGCAGGAACTGACAAACCTTAGTAGAGTCAAATGTTGGGATTAAACAACAACAATACAATTGTACTTGTATGATTAATACACATTCTATCAGGAATTATTGAATGTATATGTTACAAAGAAATCTGTGAATATATAGAGGTAGGTTAATTTAAATAATAAATGAAAAACAGGTTTTACTAATTTGGAAACCGAAATGAGTGCTTTTTGCCAGAATGACATCTCTAATGTAAGATATCTCAAAAATAGGAAGAAAGATGAAAAGCTAATGGACAGTTAGTTCAAAAGGAAGTAAAACACTTATTAATCCCTTGATAATCATTTAAAAAAATTAAATCAGGCTAAGATTGGATTATTTATATAGTTAGAATCTCAAAAAGTCCAAAGAGAAATAGAAATCCTGACAGTTTCCTACATACTTATTTGAAAACACACACACACACACACACACACACACACACACACAAAACCCTTTTTTTTTCTTTTGACAAGATTCCATAACTGGATGCATAAAGATAATAAATTTAAAGATATGCGAGGTTATAACTATATTCAGAAGATAATACCTTGCAAATGGCTGTTAATTTTATAGCTCTATTGATATCTGAATTATTTGTATTTGTGTCATTTCATCTTTCTAATAAAAGACCTAGCCACAGATTGAGGTAATTCTCCAAGTTCTTACTTGTTTCTGCCATTTTCAATTAATTTACTACTATGTTTAATCTGGCTATGGAAAGACCAATGGGCGCTTCTACATCTCCCAGACACACTCTGTCTATATGAGGCCGTGACTATGGCTGATGGACTACTCATGTAAATGTTATACACTTAAAGGCATGGCCCACCCAAGCTCCTGTGACATCCTCTAATCCCTATTTATTTCTCAGATGCAAAGGAACCAGTGGGAAGACTTGAGAATTTACTAGATGGATGGCACATGGATTCCTGAATTACCCACATGGAATCTGGCTGTCAAGGGTGAATTGGACTGACCTCTGAGTGAGAAATAAATCTTTTGAAGATTTATTTTGAAAGAGATTTTGAGCTTGTCTGTTTCAGCACCAGCATCCTCTGGTACCATGAAAAGAGATACAATAATTTTACATAATAATAATAATAATTTCACATCAGTTAAATAGTCACTCTGTAATGTATTTAATGTTTGCTTCAATGTCAAGAATAAAGTAAAAACTGGACAGAGCATGGAAAGGGGCAAAAGGATAAAGATAGGAATAGGATATCACCCTTAAGAGAAAATCCAAAAGAATGGATTTTACCTATGGAAAGAATACAGTTTTGTGTTTATAAGAATATTTTGGGCTATGCATCAGAGCCATCAATTGAGCTAAAAACAATTAAGTATTAGAGACTATTAAAAATAATAAGATCTTATTTAGCATCAAGAGGTTGATAAGATACTAAAGAAATAATCTACAATCCAGCCAAAATCTAATGGATGTGGAAACACAGAATGGCAACATCTGTAGATGTCTTGAAGACAGTTGACAATTACAGTGAATTTAAGCTTTGGTTTAAGTGTTAGAAAAAAATGTCTGGCATTTGCCTACAGTGGAAAATCAAAAGGCAGAAATTCTAAAGATTAATGAACTCAAAAATAAGAAAAAGGAAAATGAACAAACCCAATAATTAGTGAATGGAAATATTAAAGATAAGAAGTAAAATTAATGAAATGAAAAACCTACAAAATGGAATCAACAAAGTCTAAAGTTGGTTCATGACAGGAGAATCTAATAAAAGAGACTAACCTTCAGTGAGATTTAGTAAATTAATGCATGATAATAATGAACAACTTTATACAATAAATCTGAAAGTTTATACAAAATAGACAAATCTTTAGAAGAACACAAGACACACATTGACAAAGGAGGAACTATAAATTCTATAAATTCTAAATAATGCTATAATAATGCTATAATTGAATTAAATCGATAGTCAAAAATCTTGTTTGAAGAAAATTCTTAGTCTATATGGCATTGATAATATTTTAATTCTAGGGGCATATGCTTTAATATAACACCAGCTGTTCTGGGAAATGGGAAAACAACATATATACCAACTATATAAGATTAGCATGACCTTGATATAAAAAACAAAGATAATACATGAAATAATTTACATACAACTTTCACTGATGAACATAGATGAAAAATACAAAACCAAATATTAACAGACCAAATTCAAAAATGAATAAAAAAGATAATATAATCTATCTTATTGGGTTTATTTCAGGGATTCAAGTTTATTTAAATTGATGTATCAATTAATGTAAGGTACCAGATAAAATATATCATCTCAGATAAATGTAGAAAAATGTTATCTATTTTTCTTGTACATTTTTGTGTATATATATATGTGTGTATATATATATATAAATTATATATATAATTATACTTATATATATAATTATACCCAACTTATATTTATAATTTAATATATATATAATATATATAATTCTGTTAGGTATATACCTAGCAGTGGAATTTCTGTGTCAGAGGACAAATGTGGGGATACTAGCAAGCTGCAAATATTGTTTCTCATTCAGGTCAGTACCTTAAGTAGGTCTTTGAGGAACAGAGTTTGCAATTCTGGTATTTTTTATTAATTTTCTTATTAAATTATTTTATTAAATGATTTTTATTAGTGATTTTCTTTGTGGAAATTTTCATTTTCATTTTCAACAATTTTCTTCTCCTTTCTTCCCTCCCTTTATTCTTTCCTTCCTTCCTCCTTCTTTCTCTTTTTTCTTTTTTTTCTCTCTTCCTTTTTGAATGACAATACGTTAATGACCTCTAACGTGAATTAAGATCGAGTTGTTACATTTTCCTCAATTAATAAACATCTGAAAGACTGCAGTTCCATTCTATTGAATATACATATTCTAATTGCTGAGAAACTGTGTGGAGGGGAAAAAAGTAGAGACAGGAGGTAAGAAAATAATTTTTTAACAAAAATTATATAAAGGGGGTAATATTTGAAATGATCAATTTATGAATTTTGGACCATTAGAGTATGTGAAATGTAAAAATAACAGATCTTCTGATATGCACAGGAACTAAGTAAGCAGAAATGGGATAATTTAACACCGCCTTTTAGAGTGTGGGTTCAAGTGTTAGACTGACTGCCTGAACCAAAACTAGGGTCTTACACATATATTAGCTGAATGACCTTGGAGAATTTTTTAAAATCTCTGTTTCTTAGTTTCCTCATCTGTAAAATGAAGATATTGATGTTATAGACATCTTAAGATAGTTGTGGAGATTTAAGTGTTACTGGTTGTAAAATGCATAGAACAATTACTAAAAAACATAAGGCATTTCCACCAAACTTGAAACTTGCCTGGTGTCATTCCTTAAACTTTGGCTCCTTCTGAATTCTCCATTGCTGTCCATGCCTCCTGGCAACAAATCTAAAGAAATTAGATTATAATTTTTATATTCATTATCCTTCAACATTGTCAATTTCTCCTCCACAATAGTTTTAGGGAAGTCTCCTTTTAAGATTTCTGATCTCAAACTCTTATTTACCCATGGAATTCCATACCATTACTCACCATTATTCTTATTTTCTCCTTACAAATGTTTTGCTCAGCACACTTTTCCCCATATTATGTAGTTTTCTTTGCATTTAAAATGTTTCCCACTGTACAACAATTGAAATTCTGCACTTTCTCCCAATACTTTTCTTTAGGTGCACTTTGGCAAATAATCTGACCTCATACCAATCCATTGTTAGTGCCTTTTTGTAAAGTGTTGTAATGCACTATCACTTATTTTTTTTAATAAGATATTCTAAAGTAGTTTGTTTTTCCAACTATAGCTCTTACTCTTGGAATCCATGATATACAATATTTTTGTGTTTCTGCACGTGTGCATTTTTCAAAGCAATATTATTTTTATGCTCAGAGTCAATAAGCAAAATGATGATCAAGATATTTTCAAAGAAACAGAACTATTTAAATATATACCCTTTAGCATAACTTTATTAATCACCCAAGGAGTATTTTGATTTAGAAGGCTCTGGATTCTACCAAATCCTTGCTAGGTAGCTTTGGGCAAATCACTTTACACTTCTGCATCTCAGTGTCATCAGACCAAGTAAGCATTGGGTTATGTGCTGGACAAGCCACGGAACTTCAGAATTCTCCAATAATAGACTTTGAAACTGTTCACCATTCCTTAACTCTGCAAATAACACCTCTGCAAATAACACCTTCAGCGAATGAAGGCATATATGTCCCTTTGTGGATATGTGTGGAAGTTTTCCTGAGATACATAATTAGGAGTGGAATTTCTGAATTATGGAGTATCTTTGTATTTAATTTGACTAAGTAGAGTCACATTGTCTTCCAGAGTGACTACACCAGTCTACAGTAACTGAGCATTCATTTATAGACATATCCACACTAGCACTTAGTATATTGAACTATCAGATCTGTTAGTTGTAAAGACACATTCTTTCTTTGATTACTAAGGAACTCTAACAACTGTTATATACTTGGCATTTTAGTTTACTTCTGTAAACTGTCTGCTCTTCTCTGCACATTTTTCCCTATTCATTACAGCTAAAAAAGTGAACAAATCTGTATCAATTTCTTAGGGCTTCTGTAATAAAGTAGCACAAACTGGATGGGTTGTAACAATAGACATGTATTATCTCACAGTTTCTGAGGCTCCCAGTTTGAAATCAAGGTGTCTGCAGGGTCTTGCTCCCTCTGAAAACTATAGGAAGGTATTCTTTGCATCTTCCACCTTCTGGTAGTTTCCAGCAGTTCTTGGCATTCACTGGTTTAAAACTGCCTCACTGGGACGTCTGGGTGGCTCAGTTGGTTAAGCGGCTGCCTTCGGCTCAGGTCATGATCCCAGGGTCCTGGGATCAAGTCCCACATCGGGCTCCTTGCTCAGCAGGGAGCCTGCTTTTCCCTCTGCCTGCCTCTCTGCCTGTGCTCGCTCTCTCTCTCTCTCTAACAAATAAATAAATAAATATCTTTAAAAAAAAAAATAAATAAAACTGTTTCACTCCTCTACCTCTATCTTCAAATGGACTTCTTTCCTCTGTATGTATCTGTGTGCCCTCTCCTCTTTTTATAGGGACACTAGTCTGGTTTTAAAGCCCACTCTAATACAACCTTATCTTAGCTAAATATATTTGCAAAGTCTATTTCCAAGTGAAGTCAATTCTGAGTTTCTGGGTGGATTTACTACCCAAATGTTCATCAAATGATGCATAGGTAAACAAAATGTGGTATTCCATCCATACAATGTTCTATTATTTGGCAATCAAAAGGAATGAAGCGGTGAATGACACACACTACCACATGGATAAACCTTGAAGCTTATGCTAATTGAAAGAAGTCAGTGACAAAATGTTACCTATTATATAACTCATGATTACAAAAAGTCTAAAATAGGCAAATCTGTAGAGACAGAAAGTATATTAGTGATTGCCTAAGGCTAGAGGGAAGCATGTGCAATTACTACAATGGGTTTCTTCTTGGGGCAATAAAAATGTTCTAGGGGCACCTGGGTGGCTCAGTGGGTTAAGCCTCTGCCTTCAGCTCAGGTCATGATCTCAGGGTCCTGAGATCGAGCCCCACATTGGACTCTCTGCTCAGCGGGGAGCCTGCTTCCTCCTCTCTCTCTGCCTGCTTCTCTGCCTACTTGTGATCTCTGTCTATCAAGCAAATAAAAAAATAAAATAAAAGTAAAGTAAAAATTTAAAAAAATAAAAATAAATAAAAAATAAAAATGTTCTAAAACTAGATTGTGGTGATGATTCCACAATTTTGTGAATTTACTAAAAACTACTGGACTGTATACTTTAGTTAGTTATATTTAAATTCAATTAATTAACATATAGTGTATTATTAGTTTCAGAGATAGAAGTCAGTGATTCATCAGTCTCATATAACACCCAGTGCTCATTACATCACATGCCCTCCTAATGCCCATCATCCAGTTACCCCATCTCTCCACCCCCTCCCTTCCAGCAACCCTCAGTTTGTTTTCTATGACTAAGGGTCTCTTATGGTTAATCTCCCTCTCTGATTTCATCCTGTAGTTTTCCCTCCCTTCTCCTATGATCCTCTGTTTTGTTTCTCAAATTCCACACATGAGTGACATCATATGATAATTGTCTTTCTCTGATTGACTTATTTTGCTTAGCACAATACCCTCTAGTTCCATCCACATCATTGCAAACTGAGCTGTATACTTTAAATAGACAGATTTTATGGTATGTGAATTATAACTTAGCAAAAGCTATTTTAAAATAACATACACCTGGATTTGTTGGGGGGGTTGTTTATATCATACTTCTAGAATATGTAGTAACACTGGGTTTTATGGACTTGAATGAGTTGATGAAATATTATCTATATTCATCTAGATATATGCTTATTTGGGGTTGAAAATTCTCACAATCTGTCATCTATTAATTTTCATAATGGTGAAGTTTGTCACTAAAATTCCTTTATTTTTATAGAAGCATATTCATCAATATTTTTCTTATGATTTTTATTTTAAATTTTTGTCTCTTCTTTTCTCCCACATCAATAAAATGTTCTGTCATGTATTAATATAATTACCTTGTAGTTTTCCTTTCACATTTAGATCTTCAGTCTATCTGAAGTTCAAATTTTATTTCTTTTGTTATCATGATCCAATTTTTGTGACACCATCTACGATGCAATGTATACTCTATCCTTATTAAGTGCTTGCACACAAATAGGTTGATGTGTTAGCTCCCTCTTCTTTTCAATTATCTAATCTATGACATCGCCACGCTATTGTCATTACTATAATTTCCCATTTTCCTTTATCATTTCTAGAATAGTGTATTGTGTTATTACCTCAATAGAAGGGCTCCTATGGTTTCAAATCAATTCTGATCATATTGGCTTTCTAGCAACTGGCCCGTTATCAAGCACATGGTAGACAATCAGCTAAATATGAATAAATAAAGAATGGACAAATGAAAGAAAGAGCATGTGTAAGTTATATATATAATGTTCAGTAAACCAAAATAAATTACTAATTTTAATGAAATCATAAAAAATGGATGCATTTTATAAGAAGCATATATGATATAAAGAAATGAAATTGTCATAGGGCACAGTGGGGCACAGAAAGAGGAGGGATTGTATACAAACTTATTCCTTTTAAAAGGACAAATCTTATGTAATTAATATAATCAAAATATAAACATAAATTTTTGTTATTCAAATAAACATAATCTTGTCTAAGAGTAATTATCTCCTTAACCCATTAATGTTATGTTTTATTACAATTACAGCATTACTGACTTGGAGTTTGAAAATTAATAAGAAAATAATTTTAAATATCTGCTTTAATTTGGAGATTTAAAGCTTTATTGCACTAATAAAATGTTCAGACTCAACCAACACTAGTTGCTATTTAGACATTGTTTGCAGGTGCAAATATGAAAATATTTTATAAAATTATAAATATTTTACTATATTTTAAATACCTGTGTTTTATAAAAACTAGTAATGTTTGAAGTGATTTGCATTTAACTGTTTTTAAAATCATTCAAGAAGCGAACAAAATTATAATTTTTCTTCTTTGAAAAATAATATTTATATTTCTAAAATATCTCAGACTGATCTTTATCTGACATTACTTCTGTCTACATCAAGGCCCCAGTGCTCCATTAGCACCTGTTCTTAGATCAAAAATCACTTATACTCTGCACAATTTGTACATCTACTTTTTCCTACTGAAGTCACTTTTTGCAGTTATATAAGCACAAAACAATACAATGTATAAAAATGTCTAGAATATAAAAAGATAATTGCATTATTGGCCTTCTACAGAGTCAGTTTGAAGGAAAACCAGAAGTACATTTCAGTTATTCTCTCCTGGGGTCTAGATAGACTGTACAGAGACTAACTAGATACACTGTGTGTAGTCTAACCTATAGGCTAAAGGTAAGAAAAGGGGATGGGGTAGGGGAAAGGGAATTCAAATAGGGAATGTGCAACTTATGCTTGCTGAATTCTTACCATGAAACTCACTTTATGCTTGATGTTTTCATACACCATTTCTCTTCTAACAGTCAACCAAATGCCACACATTGTATTATTTTCTCTATTTAAATGCTACAGCTTTTTTTTAAAGATAGATTTATTTATTTATTTATTTATTTATTTGACAGAGGGAGAGACACACACACAGCGAGAGAGGGAACACAAACAGGGGGAGTGGGAGAGGGAGAAGCAGGCTTTCTGCCGAGCAGGGAGCCTGACATGGGCTCAATCCCAGGATCCTGGGATCATGACCAAAGGCAGACACTTAACCACTGAGCCACCTAGTGAGCCACCCAGGCGCCCCATGCTACAGCTTTCTTAGTAAGAAAACAGAAGTTCATAGTGAACACCTGTCTAATATCCCAGAACCTGCTCAGGAACACCAAGACTAGAAGCCACTCTTAGTGCTCCATCCAGCATGCACACCACTACAGCAGGGGTTCAAGACCAGATCAAATGTACAGATATTTTCTGAGAAGAGAAAAATAAAAAGTAGTATTCATAAATGTAATAAAATCTTGTGTTCTATCAGTTCCATGACATCTATACCCAAATTGTTAATATTTAGTGACTAAATTTTAATTGGCTTGCCATTATGTGAACAAATTTCTCAGTTACACACACGCAGTTCTGATTTTTGCACATTTTACATTATAATTTAAGAATAGTAGAAACACATGATTGCTTTAAAAACACAAACAAAAACAAAGTTGTTGGCTTTTCAAGGAACTGGGCCAGACGGCTTGCCCAAATCCTTAGTTTACAGATGGAAACATGTCTACAGTGAACTATCTTAAATAGAAGATTACCCTAGCAAGAGAAGGATACTGCTTTCTGAAGATATACTTTATCTTCATCTTTAGCTGTGGGCATTTTTGTAAAATAAGGACAATTTAGAAATGGTGTTTAAGTTAATGTTTTTACAAGGAAGGGGACTACAAAAAGAGAAGACACGCAGTACTTTTCTAAAATCTGATGCATATCATGATATGTTTCCATTAGCTCTTGATATATTTCCTCAAACTCTGAAAATGCAGTTTGATATTTTAATGTATTAAGAACTTAGTTGGTCATGACAGGTCACTTGCAGGGTAGATAAGTTTATTATCAGATTTCAGATTTTGAATTTTTAAAAATTCTATTTTACTGTTATGTTTCTTTTTCTGAAGCAATTCCTTTAAATTATGCAGGAATAAATTTCATATCTAACAATCAAATAAGATTTTGCTGTTTCATCGGAAGGGATCAATGTGTTCTTTGGTATTTTTTTACTTTTCTCCATGGTTTCACTTTTAAAGAAAAAAGAAGACTCCTTTTAGATTAATATTCAGATAAGTTTTAAACTTTTAAAAACATGACAAACTTGTTGAGGATGTTGAGGATTGTAATTTATAGTAACTTGCCCAACTATGCTTGAGTGTCTCCATTTTATGAATTAATAACATTGATGACTATCATGTATTTTAACAGAATTTATTTTAGCAATACTTACTGTATGCTAGACAATGTGCAAAGAACCTTATATACAATTGTTTGCTTCTAATTTACATACTAGCCTAACTTGGAAGATAAATAGAGATGATGGGGAAACTGAGGCACAAATTGGCCATATAACTTAAACAAGTCACATAGCTTATGGGGAGCAAACTCGTTTACTGGGCTCCAGAGGGTGAGTATTTGTAGTTCCAGAACAGGTACCACAAAGTAACTATAGTGGGAAAAGCATTGAATAGCTATTCTTTACAAAAAAAAAAAAAAAAAAATTTTCATTTATTTGAGACAGAGAAGGAGAGAGAGAGAGCAAGAGCAAGGAGGAGAGGGAGAAGCAGGTTCCTTGTGAGCAGGGAGCCCAAAGTGGGGCTCAAACCCAGGACCCTGAGATCATGACTTGAGCTGAAGGCAGATGCTTAACCAATTGAGCCACCCAGGGCCCTTGAATAGCCATTCCTATGAAATATATAGAAGGTGGTTTTACTAGCAACTAGTTGCCCAGTATTAGTTGATGATCTCAGATTGAGAATGAGAAGGGGAGATAGACTGAAGGAAGGATAGACAGTTTTGAAAGCTGAAATGTGAACTCTTGGAGTTCTTGCTTCAAATAAAGGAAAATTAAAGTCTATGTCCACTGATACAAATTTGACCATTTTGACTAATGCTTAAGTCAAAATGCTTCAGTCTGTTAAAAAAAAAATACTTATCAGTCCAAACAAAATAACCAGCTGGATGTTTAACCTTTTTTTTTTTTTTTACCTTGCCAACAAAAACAGACAAATTAATAAATAAAGAACTGATCTGAATTGTAGAACTTGTTTCTTCTCTTATGGTTGTGAAAGGGAGAGGCCTAAAATATTGTCACAGAGACCTGGAAGTCATAGATGCAAGGGCAGTCTGACAAGAAGGTAATACTCTTCTGAATGATCAATAAAACCTCAAAGTCCATGTCCTACATTAACCTAAAAATCCACAGTAAGGTCAGGTTTTATCTGACGAAGTCAAACCTTCGCAGGTCTCATCTTTAACCTCTAATGCAGTATATAGAATGTTGTTTAATTTATATCAAAATTTCTTCACTTGGCTGAAATCACAAGAATATGGATGAAAGACACTGTAGAGCTCTGTATGCCCAATAGGTATCCAAATGAATAAATCAATTGCAATTTAATATGTGTATTGAGTTTAGAAGGGGTTGAGCAAAGGAGATGATCAAAGGCTGAGAAACAGGGCTATAAGAAAAAAAAAAAGTTAACGTAAAAAGGGTAATGTAGCCCGGGGAAAAAATTGAGAAGTAATTTAGGAATAGTCTTCAGAGATATGAAGTCTGTTTTAGAAATGGTGGTGGCTGGTTGATTCCTTTTTCCAACAAGAAAAGAAAAGAAAGAAATGGAGCCAATGTGTTGTAGGCCATAAAAAGGGAATATTTTAACTTGTAATAGTTATGAAATACTATTTTCCAGACATTTTACTAATAGAGACCAAATCTATTCCAAAGATACAAGTATGTATGCTTATACCTATGTGTGTGTGTGTGTGTGTGTGTGTGTGTGTAGTAATTTGCAGAATGTTTTTAAAAATAGATTCTGAATTATTACTTGTCAATGCCTGGCTTGTAGTTGATATGTTTTTCCTGGTTGAGTAGGTATCACAGACTTCATAAAATAAAGGATCTTTTTTCCAGGCCCAATCACTTCAGTGCAGAATCTCATGACCCCACTGAGAGTGAAAGTCATCAGCTTCAGTCTTGAGTCAGAATAATGCCACATGTCCTTATATATTATTTGAATAGAAAGTCCCTATTAGATTTTATACAGTTAAAGATAGTTAACTAGACTAGTATGAATAGCACTTAACTGATGAATGGAAATTGAGGGATAAATATTGAACTGAAAACCCAGTGTTTTATTTTTTTAAAGCAAGATGATTTCTTATCCATAAGATAATTACATTAAAACAAAGGACTTCACAGTTGTTTAGCTTCAACGTGGATGAGAACCTAGCAGACATATTGAACAGCCAAATACAAGCAGGAAGCAACCAACCACAAGAGCAGAACAACTGATCATAAGGGGAGAACAACCAATCATAAGAAAAGAAGGAAAGGAGAGGATGGTCCCTTGTCAATGCCAATGTTAAGGACAACGGCAAGGTGTGCAAGTCTGCCAAATGGGTAAAGATGCCTGCCCCGTAAGCATGTGCAGCCAAGAAAGCAGATGAGAGAAAGAAGACCAATAGCTTGGTCTCAACAGCTGATGAAGAGAGTGAATCAAAACAAGAGACCACAGCTTCAACTGAAGCAGAACCAAGAGACCCAGGGGAATTCTGCCAAGTAATAACACATTGTGTCTAGAGATGCCTGGAGACCTGTAACTTTCTGCAAAGTCTGCAGGGGAGCCTATACAGAAATGGCCATCCACATAGAGACTAAATGTTATACCAACAGTCTATACAGAGTGAATGAGATCAACAAGATAGGAAAATAAAATAACAAAAAAATAAAATAATTAAAATGGACTTCCCTAGGTGTGATTTTGAAGTATACTTTTGGACTTGTTTTTATTTAAATGAAAAAATGCTTTTTATTTAAATGTTAATTAAATAAATTAAATTTATTTAAATGGCAAAATGTTTTTATTTAAACGACACTTCCCTTTAACTCAATGGTTCTCTGGTGTCCCTTTCTTTCCCAAACTTAATTTGCTCCCTTGTGGATGGAAGTAATATTTCCTTTTTTATCCACTTCAGAGTTTTTATGAGAATCAAATAAGATGATAATGTGAAAAAACCCTTAAGAAGTATAGATGTCTAGAAACACTGGGCATTCTGATGGTGGTTTTATTTGTCATGTATGGCAAATCCCTTCTGAACTTATGCCCTGGAGGTCTGGGGTCAGCTGCCATGTTTCTTTGCTTGTTTCACATTTGAAAAAAGTTTGACAAGTGTTAGTCATGTTATCCAAATTGGACTAAGGAAATGATCGGAAGATTTTGGGTAATGCTGAAACCCATCATGGTAACACGTCTTTTGATGGTGCTTAGGTTGCAACTTGCAGATCCCTCCCTGTTATCCGAAGCCAAGTGGAATTTGCTGAAGGAGGCCTGAAGACTTTGGCTGGAACAAGGCAAGAACTACTACAACCCCCCTCCCCAAAGGCTGAGGAAGGAAGAACAAAGTGACAGACTCAGAAGGCTGTTTCGGCTAGTAGGAGTCACTCCCGGTCCCACCATCTTGTCACTCAGCTCACCATCAAAGTCCTATAGAGTCTAATAGGCTCAGCTAGATTTGCACGCCCACATCTTGTCTAGGGACCAACAATGAAAGTTAATGATACCCTCTCAAGGATGCAAACAAGGTGGAAGAAGAAATGGTCATTTGAGAAGCTTCTACTAGAAGTGAGAGCAGACACTGAGTAACTGAAACAACTGTAACAACTGTCTACTACATAATATGGACTTAGGGCTTGTCACGGGGTAAATCTGGGTAAATTAGATTTCTTTCAAAAATTTCCAAATACTGGAGAATGGAATCGATCTTAAGTAAACCATGTGTTATTTCTAATAATCCTTAATAAATTCTAATATTTATAAATATTTCTTAATGCACATAAAACAGAAGATGAAAAATACATTAACTGACATGCACTTTCTTCTTTTCAGCTACAACCATTACAATTGGTTGGAAGTCTGATACTCTTCATAAGTTAATGGAATAGCATTTCTCTCCTTGTGTTTGAAAGGATTTGTCTGAGTCTCAAATGGCTAATAAACCTGTATGTTTGGTTTTATCTTTAAAATAATTGAGATAATCATTCTAATTAGGCCAAATGTACCCTTTTGATCCTAAGTGCCCATCAAAAATATCCAGTGCAGTTATTTCCTAACAATGCTGTCCTATTTTTAATAAAATCTGTTAAAAATCTCCATGTTATCCAATTGTCTCTGTAAGAAAACAGGTTCTAAACCAACTGTCTGTCTTAAAGACCATTCATTCATTCATTCATTCATTTACTGCAAATATTTATCAAGCACCGCAGGCACTGGGAAGATACCAATAAACTGCTACCAGTTATGAAGCTTAAAGTCTCATACAGAAGAAAGTAGGGGCATTTTCAACAAAATAAAGCTTTGAGAAATATATAGAAGACTCAAACTTGCCTAAGAGAATCTGATGATGGTTGCCAGATAAGGTAGGCTGTACTTTTATGTGGTGTCTTTTTTTACAGCTTTATTGAAATATAATTGACATATAACATTACATAGCTCTAAAGGGTACAACATAATGTTTTGATATTTGTATATATTGCAGAATGATTCTCACAGTATGTTTAGATAACATCTATCATCTCACATATTTACAATCATGTGGTGAAAAGTTTTAAGATGTACTCTTTTAGCACCTTTTAAGTGTACTGCACAGTACTGTTCACTATAGTCACCAACAGTGTTACATCCTCAGAACATATTTATTGTATAACTGGAAGTTTCAAGAAGATACTGTGGGAGTATATGAGGGATGTTAATATGACTGGAAAAATCAGCAGCATAAAATAAATTCCTTCTTTCCCTTGGGTGTTTTAAATACTCAAGTACAACAGTTAAAGTAATGCTAGCTATTGTAATAAACACATCCCCACAGCTGTGTGCTTTAAGACAAGTTTAGTTCTCACTCAGTTAATGCTTGAATGTGGGTACTTTACATCAGTATGCTACTTTTCTACACATGGTGATTCCCTAAGTTCTCTGCTTCAAACTGAAACATGAAGGTAAGGAGGGTAAAACAAAACAAAACAAAATACCCCTCTCACCAAAAACACTCCTCTACTTAGCTGTTTGTTCTGGGAATGACATATATGGCTTCCACTTACATTCCATTGGTAAGAAATAGTCATATTGGTCCCACATGCCACTTTTCCCAATGGCAGCTCTATTTTATGAAAACCAGACTATAACATGATTGATAGTTAGTTGTCCTGCTTCAGAAGTTAAAGCAAAAGGATAAGGAGGAGGGAGAGAGTGTAGGCGGGAGTATACAAGAGAAAGGGGGGGGGGGGAAGAGAATAGGAAAAATTAACAGGTATGGAATTTATAGTAATATATGATGATACCACCAATGATTTTAACAAAAGTGATCAAGAGCAATTGACATTTTGCAGATTAAGAATAGTAAGAAATAGAATTGGGAAGAATTAGGGGCTCAAATCTCTTAATACCTTTAAAAGGATGTTATTTTGGACTTTAATTTCTCCTGAGGAATGGATAAAAAATGTAAATGAATAGATTTACATATTTCAACATGTGTAGATCTCAAAAGCAACGTGACATGGAAAAAAACCCCACAATTATTGAATGATGTAAACAATATCATACTAATTATATAAATTAAAGCACAAGATATATTGCTACATCATGTTTATGGATAAATACATATTTATTTTTTTTTATTTTATTTATTTGAGAGAGAGAGGGTACTAGAGAGAAAGAGCTAGCACAAGTGGAGGTTAAGAGGTAGAGGGAGAAGCAGGCTCCTCATTAGCAGGGAGCCTGATGCAGGACTCAGTTCCCGGACGCTGGCATCATGACCTGAGCCAAAGGCAGACATTTAACTGACTGAGCCACCCAGGTGCCCCATATTTAGAAAAATTATTAAAATATGTAGTAGAAGAACAGATACCATATTTTAGGCAATAATTTTCTGGGGGAATAGAAACAATGGTATAAAATGGTAGGAATATATAAAAGATATTCCAAATTTATGCGTAACACATTATGTCACTTATTATAAAAAATCAGAATAAAATATGGGAAAAATGTCAAATTTTTTTCATTTGAAGTAGTGGGTACAAAGCTGTTTGTTGAAGATAGTGTTTTTCATATTAAAGAGACCCTGTAAATTTCACTGAGTCCTTTCCTTAGAAAGCTTGATACTCACATTTAAGGCATTTTTATGCTCCTGAGGTTATATTATTTAGCAATGTTTAAATTGTGATCTGAGAGCATATTGCATATTTTTTGTGAGCTAAAAAATTTTGGATAACATTGCTAAGTATAGTTTGAGTTTGGAAAAATAGGAAAAGAATTATCAGATAAGACTACATTATATGATTGGATTTAATATAATTACACTCTCTTCTAGCCCATCTCTGAGGCTTTAGATATAAAAGTTTTTTTTATTTTATAATTTATAAACTTGGTTTAAAAATAATTTATAAACACAGTTCCCAGAAAGATACAGAAAAGAACAGTAGTTAATATCTAGAAAGTAACCCTCAAAGATGGGAGAAGTATTTATCCAGTAATCTGTTTATTCTCTTATCTGACAGGTCAACTACATAACTGGGTGGCTTCAAGTTAAGAGAACAGAATGCCAACTAACTATTGTTTCTTTTCCTCTCTATTACTTTGTCATGGTCCATAATGCAGGAACTTGACTTTAGGAGAAGTTAGGGAGACAGCCTCTTTTTTCTCTCTAGTCCTCATTTGCTCTACTCCTGAGAAACAGCAGTGAGTCATATGAATGGTAAGGTGGTGTCTTAATTATAACTTTCTGAGATTAAGGACGTGAAAACTACCATCACAAGTAACTCTGGTGAAAGTGAGGATTATATCACAAAAGGATGAGAAAGCACAGGCAAATATCATGAAAATACTAGATATCCAGGCTCTGCTTCCAGAGACTGCTTGTGGTCACAGAAAATGTATTTCATTATTGGACCACAAAGCCCCCAAATATGTGTAATACCTTGGTGTGCTGGAAGCCAGTCTCCTTCAAGGAGAGGTCTTCTGTATTGCCTCTGGGTCCTTAGTGAAACCAGGCTGGAATGGAATCAAGATAACATATTAAAAGTCAACTACAGACCATCAGTCTACAGTTTTCATAAGAAGTGCTGACAAGATAATAAAGACTACTCCCTATGTGTTGGACCCTAGCATGTAACTGCATCAACCAACAATGGATACATTTTAGTTAGGTATGGCTGAAGGTCAGCAGCATGACTGCAGGCATCCTCAACAATAAGCAGAAGGTTGTAGCCAACACACAGAAATTTGTACTTACACAGACATGCTTTATGGTAAGTAGGTGCATGCAGTATTGCATGGTGCAAGATTAAAAACTCTTTGCTTCGTGATGCAGTATTGAAAACAGGAGAACAAGGGGTCCTGAACCAGAATTTCCCTTGTCACCAGGGAGGTAAGACAGCTTGATAAAAGTGGAGTTAGTGAGATGCCTGGGTGGCTCAGGGGATTCCTCTGCCTTCGGCTCAGGTCAGGATCACAGCGTCCTGGGATGGAGACCCACATCGGGCTCCCTGCATTGGGGCTCTGTGCTCAGCAGGGAGCCTCCTTCCTCCTCTCTCTCTGCCTGCTTCTCTGTCTACTTGTGACCTCCATCTGTAAAATAAATAAATAAAATCTTAAAAAAAAAAAAAGTGGAGTTAGTGGCAGGTAAGGTTTCAGACAACATTCAAGAAGCATTCTCCAATCCTGTTATAGCTGTGCTTTTTATGCATATAAAAACAGTAAGCGCTTTTTATTTTATTTCCAAAAAATCAATCTCCTCCCTGTTGTGGGTAATATTACTCCCATTATGATGCATAGCTTTATATGTTTGTCAAATTCATCCATATCACTTAATGTAGTTGTTGAATGCAATATCACTTATATTAATTTCTACTAATTGTGTGAACATACCACATTTATTTTTCCATTCTATTGATGAAAATGTAAACATTTCCAACTTTTGAATATTAAATATATTCTTGTACCTTTTTTGGTAACATATGTACACAATTATGTTGGGAATAGTGTACTTGGATATTCACACGTTCATCTGTAGTAGATTCTGCCAAATAATTTTCCAATTTACATTCCCATAAGAAGTGTTGGAGGATTTTAGTTGCTCTACATTCTCACCAACACTTTTTTATTGTCAATATTTTAAGACATTAGTAATTTTGGTGGATATGTGGTGCTATCTCATTGTGGCTTTAATTTGTATTTCTTTGATGAGTAGTGGTGAGAAGCATACACTCTGCATATTTGAGTCCTCTCTTTTGTGAAATGCATGTCTTCTGTCCATTTATCTGTTGGGTTGTCTGTCTTTATCTTATTAAGAAATCTTGTTTTGGGACTTTAGATATTCTGGATAGAAATACCTTTCCAAATACATGCAAATATCTAAATATCTTATCCTGGTCTGTGCTTTTTTGTTTTACTCAATTTACCTGATAAACAGAAGTTCTTAATCTTAAAAAATATGTATTTAATCTATTTTTTCCTTTATGTTAGCACTTTGTTTCCTTTTTTTTTGTTTTCTTTTTAAGTGGGCCCAATGCCCAGGGTGGACCCCAGTGTGGGGCTTAAACTCACAACTCAGGAGAGCAAGACCTGATTAGATCAAAAGTTGGACACTTAACTAACTGAGCCACCCATTCACCGCTAGGTTAGCACTTTTAATTTCTTCTTAAAAAATTGCACATTTTACTGGCAAAGAATATTTTATTAAGTTTTCTTCTAAGATTTTTATGTTTTACCTATCACCTCCATGTCTGTAACCAATCTTGCACTGCTCTTTGTGTATAGTGTAAAGTGTCAAGATGACTTTAAAAAAAATACATATTTACAAAGTAATTTTAAAAAATAAGCACTCGATGGGACAAATCTTTCTAAAAATAACTCAAAACTAGATTCCACAGAAGAAAAATTTTATGTCAAATTTGACAACACATAATGTCATAAAACAAACAGGGGGGTGGGGGGAGGGGTGTCGAGAAAGGGTGGTGGGGTTACATTATATGTTTATAAAAAAACTTAAAAAATAAAAAAATCTTTAAAAAATTTGACAACACAAACAAAAAATAATCACTTCAGCAAGAAATAATCATAAAGTAAGTCAAAGGATGAAACTAATTTATAGGGGGAAATTTTGTATGGATTACTCTCCTTTTTATTGCTTATACATAATAACATCTACGAATCAATAAGAAAAATACTGATGACCCAGTATATAATTTGTTGTATTTGTTAAGATACAAATCTGGATCCTGTAAAAAATGCCAAAATAACAACAGGTAAAACAAGATGCTTTAAAACTAGATTTTTTTTCTGTCTTAAAAGATTATGTGTATATAACAAGTCCAGGCATTATATTGTTGCCCAGCCTCCCCACAAAATGCAACCTCTACCCATGGTCTAAAATGACTCATCTATCTCCTCAGCTTGTATGGATATATTGAAGCCGCTAGTGTTTTCTTCTTCTAGGTAAAGAGATGTAAACATTTCATAGAAACTGAGTCTTAAACACAGTAAGATGCCAAAGTTAATTTATAATAAAAAATTATAAATTTTAACTACAAATAGATACTATCTTTTAACATAGCATAAGGACAAAGAGTTAAAGATTTGATTCCACACCTTGTGGGGATGGCTGGAGGAAAGAAGCACTGTTACACCCCTGGTTTCTCTTGGAGGAAACAAACAGAAATAGTGTCTGCTGCAATTTGACAATATCTATAAAATTTCTGAATTCACATATCCTTTTACCCAGGTATTCTATTCTTGTTATCTAGCTTCCTCACATCTGAGGAAAGTAGCAGATGTGCAAGGACATTTAAGGCAGCGTTGTAAATACTACACATAGATGTTTCTTAACTAGGGCTGGTTCAAATCAATCATGCTTACACATGCAATGAAATCCTATGCACCATTAAGAAGAATATGACAGTTCTGTTTAAACTGATATAAAAAGAATGCTATGTCACATATGGACTTAATTTAAGGCAAGGCATATAATATTAGGTATTGTATAGTACCTTTCTGTGTAAAAACAATAAAATTATGCATGTATACATGTATGTATTTCAAACAATAAATTGGAGAGAGAGATATACAAGAAACGGGGAACAGTAGACGTTTCTGGGGGAGGAAACTAGCCTGTTTGGGGCCAAGGAGAGATGAAGATTTAATCCTAATTTAATTTTTTATTCCTTCTGAATTTTTAATTGTATGAATGTATTACCTTTGTAAAACAAACCAACAAAAAATCAGGGTATACTTGAGAGCTCAAAGATAGAAAAAGCATTCGTTGATACGAAGATGTGGCCAGTTAAACTAAGTCTAGGATTTTGAATGTTATCTAAAATAGGCCTAAACTGTTTAATGTCAACCAAAAATAATGTCATCTCAGGTTAATGGCTCTGACTGCCTTGTAAATACCAAGACAGAATCAAGATAAGTATTTCTTTAAATAAAATCATGACTAGTATGCTTAAGGACTTTTATGTCCATTCTGAAAAGTTATAAACATGCATTTTCCCCAATAATTTGATCCACAGATTTATTTCTTTTATTTTTTTAAGATTTATTTGTATATATATATATTTTTAGAGGGGCTGGGCAGAAGTGGAGACTCTTCAACCAGATTCCTCACTGAGCACAGAGCCCAGTGCTGGACTAGATCCCATGACTCATGCGATCATGACCTTAGTCGACTGAGCCACCCAGATGCCTCCATTCCACATATTTAAAATGTATATGTTAATAAACTGAGAAAGAAACAATAACTTAGAAGACCTTTGTTCTATCCCCTCTATACATTACCACTGGCTCACTCTGTGAGTTTGAATACCTAATGTTATATTTTTCAAGCTTCTGTTTTTAATATATACATTTGGACATATACTTACTGTACTTTGCCTGGTTAAAGTCAAAATAATGAATAAGAAAAAAAATTCTAAGTGATAAAATCATGACCTGAAGTGTTCCCAAGGGTGATATCAAATGTTTAATCACTAAGACACCATGATCTTTGCTTACTGGATAGTGCTCCTGCCCCACTGTGGCTTGAAATTAGGAATGTCCTCTCGCTTCAGCCTTACCTTAATTCCAAAACCAGACAAAGACCCACTAAAAAGGAGACTTATAGGTTAACATTCCTAATGAAATAAGATGCAAAAAATTCTCAACAACATACCAGTAAATCAAAGAAACAGTATATAAAAAGAATTATTCACCACAATCAAGTGGATTTTACTCCTGGGATGCAGGGGTGGTTCAACATTCACAAATCAATCAATGTAATACAGCACATTAATAAAAGAAAAGTCAAGAAACATATGATCCTCTCAATGGACATAGAAAAAGCATTTGACAGAATACAACAATCATTTTTGATAAAAACTCTCAACAAAGTAGGGGTAGAAGAAAAAAACTTTCAACATAATAATGGCCACATATGAAAGACCCACAGCTGATATCATCCTCAATGGGGAAAAAGTAGGAACTTTTCCTCCAAGGTTAGGCACAAGATGTCCACTCTCACCATTGTTATTTAATGTAGTACTGGAAGTCCTAGCCTCAGCAGTCAAACAACAAAAAGAAATAAAAGGCATCCAAATAGACAAAGAGGAAGTCAAACTTTCACTATTCACAGACAACATAGTACTTTATGTAGAAAACCTAAATGACTCCACCAAAAAATTGCTAGAAATGATACACAAATTCAGCAAAGTGACAGAATATGAAATCAACATACAGAAATCTGTTGCACTTTTATACACCAATAATGAAGTAACAGAGAAAGAAATCAAGGAATCGATTCCATTTGCAATTGCACCAAAAAACATAGGATAGGTAGGAATAAACCTAACCAAAGAGGTAAAGATCCATACTTTGAAAACTATGAAACACCTATGGAAGAAAACTGAAGATGACACAAAGAAATGGAAAAACATCCCATGCTCATGGATTGGAAGAAAAAAAATATTGTTAAAAAGTCTATACTACCCAAAGCAATCTACACATTTAATGTAATCCTTATTAAAATACCACCAGCATTTTTCACAGAGCTAGAGCAAACAATTCTAAAATTTGTATGGAACTGCAAATGACTCTGAGTAGACAAAGCAATCTTGGAAAAAGGAAAGCAAAGCTGAAGGTATCACAATTCCAGACTTCAAGCTCTATTAGTCATCAAGCTGTAGTCATCAAGACACTTTGGTACTGGCATAAAAACAGACACATAGATCAAAGGAACAGAACTGAAAACCCAGAAATGGACCCACAACTATGTGGTTAACTAATCTTCAACAAAGCAGGAAGGAATATCCATAGGAGAAAAGACAGTCTCTTCAACAAATTGTGTTAGGAAAACTGGACAGTTACATGCAAAAGAATGAAACTGGACCACTTTCTTACACCATACACAAAAATAAATTCAAAATGGATGAAAGACCTAAATGTAAGACAGGAATCCATCAAAATCCTAGAGGACAACACAGGCAGCAATCTCTTTGACATCTACCATAGTTTCTTACTAGACACGTCACTGGAGGCAAGGGAAAAAGAAGCAAAAATGGACTATTGGGACTTTGTCAAGATAAGAAGCTTCTGCACAGTGAAGGAAACAACAAAAATAAAAGGCAACCGCTGAATGGGAGAAGATATTTGCAAATAACATATCTGATAAAAGGTTAGTACCCAAAATCTATAGAGAACTTATTAAACTCAAACCCCAAAACTAAATAATCCATTTAAGAAATGGGCAGAAAACATGAACAGATTTTTGCAAAGAAGACATCCAGATGGCTAACAGATACACGAAAAGATACTCAACATCACTCATCATCAAGGAAATACAAATCAAAACCACAATGAGATAACCCTTCACACCTGTCAGGATGGCTAAATTAACAACACAGGAAACAACAGATATTGGTGAGGATGCAGAGAAGGGGGAACCCTCTTGCACCATTGGTGGAAACTCAAACTGCTGCAGCCACTCTGGAGAACAACATGGAAGCTCCACTGCTAAAAATAGAACTACCTGCCAACCCATAAATTGCACTAACTAGGTATTTTTCTGAAGAATACAAACATAGTGAAGGGCACATGCACCCTAATGTTTATAGCAGCATTATCAACAATAGCCAAACTATAGAAAGAGACCAAACGGCATCCATTGACTGATGAATGAATAAAGAAGTGGTATATATTTATACATATGATATATGATATATGTGTGTGTGTGTGTGTGTATAATATACATATATGGTGGAATATTACTCAGCCATAAAAAAGAATGAAATTTTGCCATTTGCAATGACATGAATGGAGCTAGAGTATACTATGCTAAGTGAAATACATCAGTCAGAGAAAGACAAATACCATATGATTTCACTCAGATGTGGAACTTAAGAAACAAAACAGATGAACACAGGAAAAAGAAAAGAAATAGAGAAAAGCAAACCATAAGACATACTTAACTATAGACTAGAAACTGAGGGTTGCTAGATGGGAGGTAGGCATGGGATGGGCTAAATGGGTGAGGAGTATTAAGGAGGGCACTTGTTATATGGTATTATATGTAAATGATGAGTCACTAAATTCTACTCCTGAAACTAATATTACACTATATGTTAAACAACTAGACTTTAAATAAAAACTTTAAAAAAAAGCAATGTCCTTTCATTGATTAAATTGACAAAAACTGAATTGACCTGATATTTCATATATATTTGCCAGAATGCTAATTTGTACTGAGAAATTTGTATTAAGAAATATAATGTACTCCTCCTCAAAGGGAAACAGGGAAGTTGATTAGTAAGCTTTGAATCAGGAAAATGAAAATTAATTGATGGCTCAAACATGATCCAATCATCTGTATAACAGAGATACAATATTAAATGGGAAAACCAAGATACATTTGTTAAGGAGCTAGTGGTATTCTAAAAGTCTGTTCCTTAAACTCATATTCATTGCTTCTGTCACTGACAAGAATTGTTAATACAATTTTTCTCAGCAAAATAACTCTTAAATTATTGCACTTGACAAGTTTCCCGTTGCTTTGCCACCATTCAGCGCCATTTATTGAGGTCTACATCCTCCTGACCTCAATTGCCTATTTCAGCCCTCTTCCTTATGTCACTCAATAAAATCTTTTGGCAACAAGCCTACTTAGTGTTAATATGAGCTCCTAACACTGTCATTTCAATTCCTTACCTTTACTTGCCTTAACATTTACCACACTGGCCATAAATGTCAGGCAATTTTTCTCAGCACCTGCATGTACCAGCATCTCCTTGTTGTGGAAGATTGCTCTAGAATCATCCACCCATTTTCTCAGCTATAGTCAAGAAAGTTATCCAGCTCTGAAGTCAGTGCTTAAAAGTAGAAATGAGTACAATCTTAAGAAGAATGCTGGATGCTTAATATCATTGTAAAGGATAACCATACAATGTATTGTCCAAACCAGGACATTTTGAGAATTTAAGAGGGAGTTTTCAATATGTAGGGTGCAACAACAGACCTAAACTGAGGGTATCCAAGACCAATTGGGATATATGAGTTACTTGATAACTCAGGATTCAGAAAAGAGTTTTCAAGGCAAGCCTTAGAAGTACTTTCCTATTTCTCCGCATGACTTAAACTGACATGGGGAGATTAGTTCTGCTGAAGTAGAATTACATGGACATGAGAAAGATATTGAGAATAAAACCATCCAACAGCCGTCGCATGTTTTGTTTTTTAATATTAAAATCAAAATACTATACTCACTGCTGTGAACATAGCAGGTGTCTGGGAACGCTTCACTGATCCAGAATATAAGCACCTGGGCTCCAGATGCTATGGATAGCCAGGCGGGCAGCTTTGCCAGCAGAAGGTGAGCCATAGAGCCAGATGGGCATCTTGACAATTTGAGCCCATGAAATAAACTGGCAAGGGCCTCTACTGCAGGTCCTTGAAAGAACTTCAACATCCTTCAGAAACTGAAACATCTTACCACCTAAGTAAATGACCAGGATCATATTTAATTTGCCTTACCATTCATGCCATTTTGTGTTTGCTATTAATGAACCTGGGGTTTGTGGGGGTATTTTTTTACATTTTATCACTTATCAAATATCTTTTAGTCTGAAATGTATTAGTCCTGTTATTATCAGAGAGATTGAGAGTGGAGTAAAGACTATGAAATGTACATTTCACTTTGTGTTTTGAGCTCTCTAGCAAAAGCTTATATAGCATATATTCAGGCATGAACTCCCTCTGGATGGAGTTTCCAGAGTTTGCCTCTGTGTGTTCCAGTGCCATTGCATCAATTAGCAAGAAGCAAGCCCAAGATCCTGGGCTAGAAGGAAGTGGGTGGGGGGAGGTACCACTGGCAAAACAGATAAGATTCTCTTAATGTAGTTGTCTTTTTCAATTTTAGTGAAAATTATTTGGCATTTTCTTAACCAAAGTATCAATTCCGCATCTTAAATGTCACTCTATGCCTATGATCTCACATCTTTTTGAGATCTCTATGTATCAAGGTGACAGACTCACATGATATAACAGTTCTACTTATACATGTAATTCATGAACTTTTCATACTATCATAAAAATAAAATATACAATTCTTTTACCACTGTTAACAATGTACACTGATGGAGGAATCATTTGATTCCATCTAGGTTAATCTGAGCAAAGAACCTTAAAATGTACTATTATTCCAATCTTGTTAGTCCTTTTAATGGGAAACCTAGACAAAAAATATTTAAATTTTAAAAAAGAAAGAATGTTGAGAGAACATAGAGACATGGTCCCATACAGAAAGTTCCTACTATGTGCTGCACCTTTGTGAGATAGTTGATGTTCAATGTCTCATTTAATCCTTATAATAACCATGAAAGATGCATTACATTAACCCCATCCATTTTGCAACTAAGAAATTAAAGTTTAATATGCTTAACTTATTTAATGTTAGTAAGAGAAAGAGCAGATAATCAAATACAGGTGTATCTTTAAATCCTATAAATTTTAACTGCACAAGGAGACCTATAATGCCAAACCCGTAATGTCAAAGATGAAAGCATTATGGTGAATCCACGTTAGATAATCAGCTTAAGGTCATTCTCCTGACCCTGTGTCTATAGCAAAATTTTACCCAAGCTAAAAATGTTCAATCTTGGTTTAAGTAATTTTACAAATCAACTTTATTAAATAAGATATACAAATATCTGAGAACAATGTCTTCAACTCAAAATAGATTACTCAAAATATTTTAGTTCCCTCCTTACACTAATCTCTTTAATGTGATAATATGTTTAGAAATGTATTAGCTGTCATCACCCCACTGGAAATGATTAACATGATAACATTCTTAATAAGATCATATATCTGGTCTTATCTAATATGCTGATACTAGAAGTTATAGAGAAAGTGTTGGTGTTTTATAATTTCTGAGTTTTTCAGTAAATATCTAATAGGCAACTTCTTTAGTCATCACAGTGCCTGTAAAGCTTTAGGCTTTCCTTGCTGTTATCAAGGAATTTTAATATCGAAGTAAATTATATCCCAGATAGTTTCATTTCATTAAAAAGTTCTTATAAATATTAAATGTTAAATTGGTTTGGTCATGTAGGAAATAAACTTGCATCTTTTACAGCTCATTGCTTTCTTTGATAGGTTCATAACAATTAAGTTAATGATACTCTCTATTTTCTACCTCAAATTAATAGTCACGGAACTGTAGAGTTTCAGGAGGCCTCAGAAAGCAATGAACCTTAACTTCTCACTTTGTAGTGAAGAAAACAAAGGTTAGGAGGGCTGAGTGATCTGCTGAAGTCTGTGGAACCCTGATGTGCAGTCTTCTCTTCCTTAGTGCTTTCCACTGGAATTTAGCTACAAGATCAGGGATTTTTGCGATTCAATTCACCTGATACCTATAAATTATCAATGTCCTTCACACTCCACTCGACTGCCTAAATTTTTTTTCATATTTCCACCCAGCTTCTACACCTAGTCTAATGTAGCTTTCCTGCAGAAAGAGAAGGAGAATGAAGGGAAGAAGAAAGAGACATAAACCCAAGTTTGCTTTTGTCTTGAGAAATTGCTGTGATCCAGTCTTCCGTTGCACTATAATATGCCTTACTAGAGTTTGAGTTCTGTGAGGACAGACTATGCCTTCCTTGTTTTGTTGTAGCATGTTTATAAAGAAGATGTATAACATATAATACATATTGATTGAATTGAATTTTACTAAATTCATCCAAAATATACTAATTTAGTTAAAATGGAAAACTCTATGATTTTAAAATATTGATTAATTTCACAGACATAAAGTTATGTAAAATTTATTTTGCTTAATCATTCATTCAGTGATATTCATCATGCATCTGCTATATGCAAAGCACTCGGTCATTCAATTAATGCTGAATTTCATTTAGAGGATTTAAAGCAAAAAGGAGACAGAATTTGTATTAGATATGGGACTTCTAAAATTTTTACAAGATAGTCACTCTGTATCATCATCCTGCTCAGAATCATTCAACAGATTATTGTGGCATTTAGGATGATTTACAAGGTCCTTAATTTGTATATTGTTTGTATGTTTTTAATGCCCACATGACCTGACACCTTCTTACCTGTTTGGATTCATTTCAAATGACTATTATCATTACCCACTATAAAGCCATAACAGCCATTTTATCTTTCTCAAACAGATCAAGCTGCATCCCAAATGTTTCTCTTTCTCCTCTTATTCCATCATTTATTTTTTTTAGGTTTTCTATTTATTTAAGAGAGAGACAGCACATGCAAGTAATGGGGGAAGGGGTACAAGGGAGAGGGAGAGAAAATCTAAAGTAGACTCGACCTGAGCTGAGCACTGAGTCCTGGTGGGGTTGATTCCCACTACTGCAAGATCATGACCAAGCTGAAACCAAGACTCAGGGGCCTAACCAACTGAGCCACATAAGAGTACCCCTCTTCTTCTGTCATTTAGATCCAAGATTGAGTGTCATCCATTAAGGAGAACTCTTCAGACTCCACAATTTCGTGTAGTCATGCTTGCCTTTCTACATAACCTTGGTTCCATGAGGCTCATAGTGCTTACTACTATCAAATATTTTATTCATTTGTTTGTCTTTCCCTACTTAGATGTAAGTTCCAGCCTAGCAGAGGGCTTAACTGTTATCCTTGCCACTGTATCTGTAGGGCTCAGAATAGGCCAGTAGTAATTGTTCAATAACTAATTAATAAATAAATGAAAAAAAGTGAATACATGGTTGGATGATAAGGAAGAGAGAGAACTCAGGGTTGTTTCCTAAATTTTTAACTTGAGCCAATGGGTGGAAAGTGGTATCATTTAAGGAAACTAAAGACTGAAGGAAGAAGAAAGTTATCAGGGGAAAGGAATCAAGAATTTTGATTGACTCATATTAAATTTCATATTGCTATTAGAATATGAAACTTCAGGTGGAAGTACCAAGTTGTCAAGTAGCTGCCAACTCTGGATGTCAGTGGTAAACTCAAGGGTAGAATTATAGAAACAGATCTTCAGATTTTACATATGCCGATTATAATAACAATAATCACAAAATTGACATATCATCTATATTTATGTGTGTTATGCACACACACATACATACACACACATTAGTGGGCCAGACGCTATTTTACATTTTATTTAGAGTAGTTCATCTGATCCTAATAACTTCAGATCTAGATTTGCCTCATTTTACAATTCAAGAAATTGAACCACCCAGAGCCTGTGTAACATGACTAAAAGTAGGAGATAATAATTGATGAATCTGGGATTTAGACTCAGGCAGCCTGATTGCATGAGCTACATCTTCAACTGTGACAGTGGGGAAAGAGAAATAAGGTCAGCAATGAGTCTGAGATTATTCTAGCATGAGAGGATGAATAGCAGAAAAATATTAAGAAAAACTAAAAAGCTGAGAGGAAAATTAGGATGAAACAAAAAAATTGAGAATATGTCTTCTGAGGAAATGAGAAAGAGAATTCCTTCAGAAGAAGAAAGAGCTTATTTGTGTCAGATGTTTCCTAGAGCTAAAAGAGAGAATAGGAAACTGCACCCTCTATTTTCAAAGGAGAGGTAGGTGAATGGTGACCCCCTTAAAAGTAATCTCTGATGGAAAGAGATATATGACAACCAGGAAAGCATGAAGGAGAGAGTGCAAAGTGGGGAAGCCAAGGATAGGACTCTGATCCCCAGAATGTTTTGCCCTAATGTCAGCATAATTGGTGAGATGAAAATGAGTGGGGCAGAGTAATTTCTAAAAAGAAAATGTATAGTATGTTCAATAGTGCTAAAGTCATAATAGTAGGAGTTCCTTGAGATCAAATTGCAAACCTAGGAAAATACCGGAATACTAATCAAATCCGAATGATAAATTTACAAGCTCCTCTTAATCCTGAGGAAGTCTGTTGCTGTTCCCTCTCCCCATCCAATATACATGGCTTCTAGATAAAAATATTTAATTTACAAAAAAGTAGCTTGTGAGCACTTTAAAAAACTACCCCTGCTGTTATTCAAGCCTTCTTTTTAGGTTATGGTAAGTTGTAATGATTAAATATTAAAGAAGAACAGCAGCACGATAATTAATGTGAGAGTATGATTTCTGACTCTGGCCCCACAGATAATTCAAGCCTTTCAAGCTGGAGTTGTTTTCGTTTCTTTTCTAGAGCACAAAAACAGTGTGTCTGGGCTTACTAAAATCAAAGAAATTAAAAGAGAGAAAAACAGTAATTGAAAAAGACATTATGCTTAACTTGTCAGTATATTTTATTTAGTTGTACAATCTTGGGTCCCTCAAAAGTCAGAGACAGAGACCAGCTTTACTCCCTGAACAGGAAGAAGTTAGAAAGGGGCTTTGGGGTGGGAGGTGGAAAGGTAACCCCTAGTTCCCATTTCATCACAGCGGTAGGATCTGTCAGATGCTGACTATGCCAGAACACCTATCCAAAATCTCGGCAAATTTGGCAATTGCAAGTACTGTGGTGAACCCTGTTTTTCTGTGTGGAAGCCAGATATAGTCATATTTTACATAGATTTAGTTATTGATATCTGATGTCCACAGTCTTATCTAGAAAAGAAATGCGTTTTGTCTATGTGGTGACAAATAAATGAGAAGATCTTTTTCTTACTTGAATTGTCTGATGGATCCAGTATGATGTAGAATAAAAGCTGAAGAATTAAGTTAACAATAATGCATTATTCAGTACCTTGATTTGGCATACTGAGTCTAAAAGAAGTTAAAAATAAAAGTTAGCTGATCTCTTCTTAAAAACAAATCAAGAATGATCACATTGGTAGTGTTTGTTGTAGCCCAAAGGCAGATCGGTGGTTAAAATCTCTTGCCAGTATTTCCACGGGCTTTGTTGATGTCATTGCCACCTACACATGTAGGTTTATGCCACGGTGCTATGCACCATGTGTCTGCCTTCTAGTTCTGGAATATTGCTCTGTTCCTGAAGCAACCATTACATAACAAATGATTGCTCAATACATCACTAAGGCCCAAAGAAATGATACACATGTAGTTCAAAACCATCTGCTATTCCAAATGCTGTTTATTGAATAAATAAGTATTGATTTAATCTGTGGACACTTGTAGAAGGTGAAAGAAAGCAATGTGAACATATGAATTGAATTTTTTCAAATTGCTGTGTATTATTCATAAAGCAATCACAAAGCTCAGAACTTTCTGAAGTCATGTCTTAATGATTGTTTTAGATCCTGATCAATTAACATTGGTTGTATGAAATATACAACAGATACCATATTTATGTCAAATCCAAAGTATGGATGACAGTTATGATAAAAGCAGCCACAATGACAGTAATAATAATGTATAATGATAACATTATTTTACTATATGATAATAACTATTATCACATATTATTATAATGATAATAATTATATGCTGAGATCTTACACACTATATAAGAAATTTAATGTTATTTAACTTAATCTTCAAAGTGATATTAGGGAGAGGCTGTGCCTATTATCCTCATTTTAGAGATGAGATTTAGAGGGATTGAGTAATATGTCCAAGAGATAGTAGGTGTCAGTGAATATAAGAAAGAATGGTGGCTGGGGCGCCTGGGTGGCTCGGTCAGTTAAATGTCTGTCTGTCTTCAGCTCAGATCATGATTCCAGGGTCCTGGGACTGAGTTTGGCATCAGGCTCCCTCTGCTTCTCCCTCTGCCTACCACTATCGCTACTGTGCCCTCTCTCTCTCTCTCTCTCTCTGACAAAACAATAAATAAAAAAAGGAAGGGAGGGAGGGAGGTAAGGAGGTAAGGAAGGAAGGAAGGAAGGAAGGAAAAAGAAAAGAGAAAGGGAAAAGAAAGGTGATTAAACTAAGTATCACCAGGTATAAGAATGATGCTCAGAGTCTCACCCAAACTTCTTGGATAAAATATTGGGTTAAAATTAATGAATAATGTCTTTATGTACTTTTCTTTTTTCTTTTTTTTTAATGTAAAGAGAATAGCAATGAAAAGCAGGTATTTTGGTCAATTGTTCATAGCTGAAAAAAATCAATTTTTAATGATATTGTCCATATATTCTGGATTTATTTTTTATTATTTCTCATGGCAAAACTTGACCACAAACAGGCCCAGAAAGATACGGAGACTGCAAAGAAAAATAGAACAGATTGGAGAATAATGTCTAGTGGAAAACATTGGGCATCTTTTCTGACACATGGAACTTAGTCAAAGAGAACAGCTTAGAAACCTATTAAATTTTTGAAGGAAAAGTAGCATAAAAAACAGCTATAAAAAAAGTTGATGGAGGGGGAGGTTTGACAAATACTTAAAATAATTCTTAAACCCATAACCTTCAATGAGAAGAAAGAAGGCTCCAAAAACATACTTTCAATATGGCTAAGGACAAGCTTGGACAAGGAAAAGCATCCCAGAAATCTGATCAAAAAGAATATGGGAAAAAAATGAAGAAGGGAGTTTCTCCTAGATAGCTGACTTAGTGTCCATTCAAGAAATTTCCCCATCCCAAGGGGTTTCACGTAGTCTGACTGGCAGGATTTTGAATTACTACAGACCAGTGATGTGTCTCTTTTTCACTTTCAGAGTAAGAATGTTTTGTGTTTATGTTCTTCCTTGTTTCACCATTAAATAATTGAATTGTTGTTACGAGGAGGTTGTGCAAATAATATATCTTTTTGACAATAGGTCTCTAGATTGAAAATAATATTTGAACATGATTGGGAAAAATGAATATCACATAAATAGCCTAGATTTTGAGTTGGCTGCCATGACTGATGGGATTTGGGGGTTGACAGCTTTGGGAAAGGCTGAATGTCCTCTGTATGAGAAGCATGATGAACAGGATATTGATGACCAGAGGGACTGTCTGGACACTTGCCAACCCTATGCACTGTTTTGGAGCATACATTAGGTTATATATCAGCTTTCTTTGCAGTGGCACTGTGACTGTGATTAGTTTTGGCCAATAAAATACAGAAAGAAACAAGGCATTCCACTTTCAAGGGTGAATGCTAAAATTCCAGATTTTCCTCTCTCTCTCTCTCTCCCGTATTTCTGTAGCCACAAGCAAATGACCTAGGAGAGTAGAGTCCCGCTACAGAAGGAGCCCCAATCCTTAGGTCACTCCTTAAAAATCAGACTCCCAGGAGACCCATGTATAATATATCGTGAAGAAAAATATATAATGTGTTTGTGTGCGTATGCACTTAAATTACTTTGATTTGAGAGAGGTTTGTTATAGCATCTAGTAGTACCACTCTATTTCATATATGACTCATACATCCATACATGGTTTACCCAAATCTTGCTTTGTGCTCATGGCTATTGAGCAATGACAATTCCTTAATGTTATAGAGGAAGGGTGTCAAGCTGAAAGAAAGCAAGTGGCAGGTGAAATAGTAATCTTCTTCTAGATCTACAGTGATAGGACATTGTCATTTCCTTTCTCCCACTGGAAAATTCTGATAAATTCGAGTTATCCTCTCTTCTTCTGTCCTATACACACACACACACACAGAGCTTTTCATTCTCTCAGGTATTCTTATCTAATGGTAAAGGGGTAACTAACACCATGTATGCTTGATGAGTAGCTCACAGAGCAAGAACATGCCTCAAAAATTCAGCCACCCAGAAATTACAAAATGATCGTACCTCCACTTGACAATATAAAATAGTCTGAGAAAAGTCAGGCCATTAAGTGAGCCTTATCTGTTCTATATGAATACAAAATTATGAACCATAAAGCAGGGCAGGTCTCTGAGTAAGCTAAAGGAGCTTAGGCTGATTCCTGATAGGAGTCTGACGACGAGTCAGTAACCAAGCCATTTATAACACGGTCAGTCACAGAGAGAGATAAGAGCCTGCCCAAAGCTTCATTAAAACGGGTATTCTGGCTGGCAGCTACCATCCTAACAAAACACTTTGATACCATCAGTGCAGTAGTCCTATGTGATAAAGCAACAAACTCTCCATGGTCTTCCAGCACCGGTCCATCAAATGAAAATATTCACACAGTTACCTCCAATTTTGAAAGCTATGTAAAGCAGAATTACCAAAGATTTGTCTTTGGCTAAAAAAACATGATTTCAAGCCTTAAAAGAAGAATAATCTTTAACACATGCAAGAAAACCAGGCAGATTTAACGTGATACAATATAAATAATTACATATAGCAAAATAACACTAGAAGTATAAGTACGTCACAAAGAACATTGAAGGTTCAGTATGGATTGTTACAGTCACACTGCAAAAATCCATCAACTAACTTGGAAGCCATGCTTTTATGGACTAGGTAAATTAGTTTGCACAAACCGAATATGGCATTAAAGCACAACATAAACAATACGGCTTCGTTTCGCATATTGAGAAAGCTGAACAACTTTAATGTTAAACAATTCCATCTAACCCAGGCAATTACAAGGACAGTCAACATCAGGTTTGCTGGCCTGCTCCTTTTCATATAACTATCTGTGGCCCACATCACATAGCTTGAATCAGAATGATTGTATTTTGAGGGTTGCCAGAATCTTCATTTTTACCAGTCTGCAAGCATGTGAAGGATACTGAAGCTAATCAACTACTAGTCTATGAACACAGGGATTCCCAAACTGCAGAGTTTATCAGGAAAGCATGCTTAACTCATCCACCATCAGGTTTTCTGATTCAACAGGTAGGCAGGTTTTGAAAATTTGCATTTCTAACAAGTCCCCAGTGATGCTGATACAGCTGGTCCTAAGGCCATGCTTTGAGAACTACTATACATTATGAATGAAAATATGTGACAAATGACTTCATGTAGTCACCACCCAAATCTTTAAGCTCGCAATTTTTCTAACTCATAAGTCTTCTTCCCTAAAGATAGAGGGAACATGATCGTTTGCATGAAAATATATTAGAATTCTATCTGGATTCTGGCGTTTTAAAGTAATAAAGTGAATACTAGATTAGGGTTTTTATGGTGGAAAAAAGATAAGGCATGGAAAGCTTTTGGTCTTACATACAACTACCATATATTACTTTGAAAAATGTTGAGATAACATGGAAAATGAAATTGTGCAGATGAGCAATATTATTTACTCTGTCTCTTCAAAATGCCTAATTTATGTTTCATCTTCACAACACTACAGATAGGGGTCTGGAGCTAATACCTATATCCTAAATAATGGGGTGAAGAATCACCCCTCTCCCCCCCCCAAAAAAAAACCCCTCTGGCCCCTCTAGTTGGAGATTTATCAAAGCCATTCTGGGAATGGGCTTCAGGTCTCCTGCAGCTTAAGACTGAGCTTTTATCCCTCTTCGTTTAGCAAAACATGGTATAAAGAAAACTACAGAATCTCAAAGAGTTCTATCCTTTTCAAGGCCAGTGTTTCTAGCTTGAAAACCCACAATTTATATTTACAATGAGCCGTTATTTCCTTGGTCAACCATCATTTGCTTTTAAGGTGACCCTCAATGTCCTGTGGTAAGAAGGCTATTCAAATTGCCAGTCTGAAATAGACAGATTGGCCTGATAATTACTCCTGCAATCGCCTCTCAAGGAGAAATAACTGATCTTGTCTCTCAGGGTTTGCAAAAGGCAGATAATAAACAACCCGCTGCTGTGGGTTCCCTGCCCCCCTACTCTAAAAGCACATATCAAAGAAAAAATACGTATTAATAAAAGAAGAAGGAAGTATTTTCAGAAAAGTTTACAACATTTTCTCATATGCTATGTAGATGCCTATTTTAAATCTTCTTTTACCTCAGGACGGAATGAAAAATTAATGAATACACTGAAAAAGAGGGGAGGTGAATAACAAAAAAGCCCATCAAAGGTTCTGACAAAATATCTCTATGCGGACACTCCCTGGAACGAGGGAGAGTAAAGCCTTCTAAATGTACTTTGCAAATTCACAGAAGTCATAGAATTTGAATGAAGTGAATGACCTCTCCACAGGTTTGCCAAAGCAAGAACATGGCCGCTGAAGGGACTGCAATACAATGAAAGCATTCGGGAAAGCATTTTTGTCACTATTGAGAGCTAAAAAGTGCGCAGGGCCTCTGAGCAGCCGAGTTTTATATATATATATATATATATTTTATCATTATGAAAAAGCTTTTTAAGATTAAAGGAAATCATCTAAGATTCTATCTGTAAGAAGGTAGAGGAGGAAGTAGGACACAAAGAAGTACAGCAGTGAGCAAAAATAGCAACACTGAATAAAACCAGATGAAGCCTGAAGTACGAACATATTATTTATTCATTTGACAGTCTCTGAAATCAAACAAGAATTACACGTTCAGAATGCATCAGACATTAGATTTGCCGTGGATAACAAAAAATAAAAAGAAAGGAAAGTGCAGGCAGTGATTACACTATGTCCTGAGATGAAACGTAAGGAGCGTAGTTATTCTTGCTCCTGTGAACACAATTAATTGCTCTTACTACCATCCCCTAAATTCTACTCCCTGTTAACACTTTTTTTGTCATAAGGAAACAAGTGCTCCACTTATCTACACAGGTCTCTAGGTAGCCCAGGAAACAGTGATAATTTTATTAAAATTAGCAAAGTAGGAGATGTTACACAGATTATCCTAGTTAAGCCCTCACCAATTTTTGAGATAGTCACATAATCATCCCCATTTTCAAGCTGTAGAAATGGAACTAAATTGACACAGTAGGGGCAGCAGCAGGAAGGCAAACACCTGAATCCAGAATTCCTGCTGGAAGGGGTAAGCTGTGATGCCTGGAGGGGTGGGAAACAGCAGCAGGATTCCAAGGATTCCAAGAGGTAAGCTGTGGTGGCAGCAGGAGCCACACAGCTAAACAATTGGACAGGCTTTGCCATTTGCCCTGGACTTCTGGGTAGCTGCCAAGCTGTGCAAGAACAAGGACAGAAAGCAAGCCAAAGCATTGGGTAGGACAGTAGCCATGCACGTACTTGTACATTTTTATTTGTCCTAAAGCTCTTTTTCTTTTCTTTTCCTTTCTTTAATTTTTTTTTTTTTTTTTTAAGAATATACCCTTCTTCTCTTCCATAGGATTCTGGCAAGGCTGAAATTGTGGATCCACTTCCCCCCACCACCAGAAATGGTCTATGACTGAGGCATGTGGATGGATAGACTGGAATGCTGGTTACCCACTGGAGACAGATGAGGGGCAGACCAGGAACCAAGTTGGGTCCCATGGACTGCTTTGGGGAAGTGCTGGAGAAAATGGTGTAGTCTTTCTTCCTTCAAACTTGAAAATTGATGTGGTTTTAAAGGTGTTAGCAGGACATAGTTTTTTGGAGCAAAATCTACACAAAAGAAAAACTGAGAAGGGGAAAAACAGAGAGGCTGGCTGATTTAAACTGATGATATTCTTGGACCTGTGAATCTTTGGACCCTGGATTCACTATGCTTAGTTCTGTAAGATCATAAACGATTTGTTTGATCAACCCATTGAGTTGATTACCATCACTTTCAGCCCAAAGGGTCTAGTTTACATCAGTGCCCTATTATCTGAATTTAAAATAAGGAATTAGGGGGAGGAGTCAAGATGGCAGAGAAGTAGCAGGCTGAGACGACATCAGCCAGCAGGAGATCAGCTAGATAGCCTATCAAACCATTCCGAACACCTATGAATCCAATAGGAGATCAAAGAGAAGAAAAACAACAATTCTAGAAACAGAAAATCGACCACTTTCTAAAAGGTAGGACCAGAGGAGAAGTGAATCCAACGCGACGGGAAGAAAGACCCCAGGGGGAGGGGCCGGCTCCCGGCAAGCGCCGGAGCACAAAATCAGGACTTTTAAAAGTCTGCTTCACGGAGGGACATCGCTCCAGAGGCTAAACTGGGGTCAAGACCTCACGGGGACAACATGGACTCAGGTCCCGCGGGGTCACAGAAGGATCGGGGGTGTCTGAGTGTCGCAGAGCTCACAGGTATTAGAGCGGGGAAGCCGGCTGCGGAGACAGAGCCGAGGTTTCCTAGTGGTCTGTGACACAGACCGGTGCTCTGTGCGAGGGGTCCCCACAAGATCCGGGGAGACTCCGACCCGGGAGAGCTCAGGGATCTACGGGTTTCAGAGACTCCAGGTGGGACTCTGCCAGAGACAGAGACGCTTGGTCACAGGCTGGGTGAGCTCGGAGCGCTCCCAGAAGCCAGTGAGACGGGACTGATTACGCACGATTTTCCCTGAGCGTGGTCTCCGGGCACGCGCGGTCTCCGGGCGCAAACGGGGGCTGGGGAGACCGGAGGGATTAAACGCTTTTCTATGAAGGCGCACTGAAGACTGGGACCCCGAGCTCTCTGCTCCTCTGGGCTGGAGATTGGGAGGCCGCCATTGTCATTCCTGTCCTCCGGAACTCTAGGGAAAGCGTTCAGGGAACAAAAGCTCCCGAAAGCGAACCTGAGAGGATTACTTAGCCTGGCCCCTGGTAAGGGCGGTGCAACTCCGCCTGGGGCAAAGACACCTGAGAATCACTACAACAGGCCCCTCCCCCAGAAGATCAAAGAAATCCAGCCAAGACCAAGTTCACTTAACAAGGAGAACAGAGGATTCTTATCTGGACAAAATGACAAGGTGGAAAAACTCACCACAAAAAAAAGAGCAGGAGACAGGACCGAAGGCTAGGGACCTAATCAATACAGACATTGGTAATATGTCAGATCTGGAATTCAGGATGACGATTCTCAAGGTTCTAGCCGGGCTCGAAAAAGGCATGGAAGATATTAGAGAAACCCTGTCAGGAGAAATAAAAGCCCTTTCTGGAGAAATAAAAGAACTGAAATCTAATCAAGTTGAAATAAAAAAAGCTATTAATGAGGTGCAATCAAAAATGGAGGCTCTTACTGCTAGGATAAATGAGGCAGAAGACAGAATCAGTGATATAGAAGACCAAATGACAGAGAATAAAGAAGCTGAGCAAAAGAGAGACAAACAACTACTGGACCACGAGGGGAGAATTCGAGAGATAAGTGATGCCATAAGACGAAACAACATTAGAATAATTGGGATTCCAGAAGAAGAAGAAAGAGAAAGAGGAGCAGAAGGTATACTGGAGAGGATTATTGTAGAGAATTTCCCTAATATAGCAAAGGGAACAAGCATCAAAATCCAGGAGGTGCAGAGAACACCCCTCAAAATCAATAGGAATCGGCTCACACCCCACCATCTAATAGTAAAATTTACAAGTCTTAGCGACAAAGAGAAAATCCTGAAGGCAGCACGGGACAAGAAGTCTGTAACATACAATGGTAAAAATATTAGATTGGCAGCAGACTTATCCACAGAGAACTGGCAGGCCAGAAAGAACAGGCATGATATATTCAGAGCACTAAACGAGAAAAACATGCAGCCAAGAATACTTTATCCAGCTAGGTTATCATTGAAAATAGAAGGAGAGATTAAAAGCTTCCAGGACAAACAAAAACTGAAAGAGTTTGTAAACACCAAACCAGCTCTACAGGAAATATTGAAAGGGGTCCTCTAAGCAAAGAGAGACCCTAAAAGTACTACCAGAAAGGCACAGAGACATTATACAGTAACAATCACCATACAGGCAATACAATGGCACTAAACTCATATCTCTCAATAGTTACCCTGAATGTAAATGGGCTAAATGCCCCAATCAAAAGACACAGGGTTTCAGAATGGATAAAAAAACAAAACCCATCCATATGCTGCCTACAAGAAACTCATTTTAGAACTGAAGACACCTCCAGATTGAAAGTGAGGGGGTGGAAAAGAATTTACCATGCTAATGGACATCAGAAGAAAGCTGGGGTGGCAATCCTTATATCAGATCAATTAGATTTTAAGCCAAAGACTATAATAAGAGATGAGGAAGGACACTACATCATACTCAAAGGGTCTGTCCAACAAGAAGATCTAACAGTTTTAAATATCTATGCCCCTAACATGGGAGCAGCCAACTATATAAACCAATTGATAACAAAATCAAAGAAACACATTGACAAGAATACAATAATAGTTGGAGACTTTAATACACCCCTCACTGAAATGGACAGATCATCCAAGCAAAAGATCAACAAGGAAATAAAGGTCTTAAATGACACACTGGACGAGATGGACATCACAGATATATTCAGAACATTCTACCCCAAAGCAACAGAATACACGTTCTTCTCTAGTGCCCATGGAACATTCTCCAGAATAGATCACATCCTGGGTCATAAATCAGGTCTCAACAGGTATCAAAAGATTGGGATCATTCCCTGCATATTTTCAGACCACAATGCTCTGAAGCTAGAACTCAATCACAAGAGGAAATTTGGAAAGAGCACAAATACATGGAGACTCAACAGCATCCTTCTAAAAAATGAATGGGTCAACCAGGAAATTAAAGAAGAATTGGAAAAAACCATGGAAACAAATGATAATGAAAACACAACGGTCCAAAATCTGTGGGACACAGCAAAGGCAGTCCTGAGAGGAAAATATATAGCGATACAAGCCTATCTCAAGAAACAGGAAAGGTCTCAAATACACAACCTAACCCTACACCTCAAGGAACTCGAGAGAGAACAACAAAGAAAGCCTAAACCCAGCAGGAGAAGAGAAATAATAAAGATCAAAGCAGAAATCAATGAAATAGAAACCAAAAAAACAATAGAACAAATCAATGAAACTAGGAGCTGGTTCTTTGAAAGAATTAATAAGATTGATAAACCCCTGGCCAGACTTATCCAAAAGAAAAGAGAAAGGACCCAAATAAATAAAATCACGAATGAAAGAGGAGAGATCACAACCAACACCAAAGAAATACAAACAATCATAAGAACATATTATGAACAACTCTATGCCAACAAATTCGACAATCTGGAAGAAATGGATGCTTTCCTAGAGACATATAAACTGCCAAAACTGAACCAGGAAGAAATAGAAAACCTGAATAGGCCCATAACCAGTAAGGAGATTGAAACAGTCATCAAAAATCTCCCAACAAACAAAAGCCCAGGGCCAGATGGCTTCCCAGGGGAATTCTACCAAACATTTAAAGAAGAACTAATTCCTATTCTCCTGAAACTGTTCCAAAAAATAGAAATGGAAGGAAAACTTCCAAACTCATTTTATGAGGCCAGCATCACCTTGATCCCCAAACCAGACAAGGATCCCATCAAAAAAGAGAATTACAGACCAATATCCTTGATGAACACAGATGCGAAAATTCTCACCAAAATACTAGCCAATAGGATCCAACAGTACATTAAAAGGATTATTCACCACGACCAAGTGGGATTTATTCCAGGGCAGCAGGGTTGGTTCAACATCCGCAAATCAATCAATGTGATACAGTACATTAACAAAAGAAAGAACAAGAACCATATGATATTCTCAATAGATGCTGAAAAAGCATTTGACAAAGTGCAACATCCCTTCCTAATCAAAACTCTTCAAAGTGTAGGGATAGAAGGCACATACCTCAATATTATCAAAGCCATCTATGAAAAACCCACGGCAAGTATCATTCTCAATGGAGAAAAACTGAGAGCTTTTCTGTTAAGGTCAGGAACACGGCAGGGATGTCCGCTATCACCACTGCTATTCAACATAGTACTAGAAGTCCTAGCCTCAGCAATCAGACAACAAAAAGAAATTAAAGGCATCCAAATCGGCAAAGAAGAAGTCAAACTATCGCTCTTTGCAGATGATATGATACTATATGTGGAAAACCCAAAAGGCTCCACTCCAAAACTGCTAGAGCTTGTACAGGAATTCAGTAAAGTGTCAGGATACAAAATCAATGCACAGAAATCAGTTGCATTTCTTTACACCAACAACAAGACAGCAGAAAGAGAAATTAAGGAGTCAATCCCATTTACAATTACACCCAAAACCATAAGATACCTAGGAATAAACCTCACCAAAGAGGCAAAGAATCTATACTCAGAGAACTATAAAGTACTCATGAAAGAAATTGAGGAAGACACAAAGAAATGGAAAAATGTTCCATGCTCATGGATTGGAAGAATAAATATTGTGAAAATGTCTATGCTACCTAAAGCTATCTACACATTTAATGCAATGCCTATCAAAATCCCATCCAATTTTTTCAAAGAAATGGAACAAATAATCCTAAAATTTATATGGAACCAGAAAAGACCTCGAATAGCCAAAGGAATATTGAAAAAGAAAGCCAAAGTTGGTGGCATCACAATTCCAGACTTCAAGCTCTATTACAAAGCTGTCATCATCAAGACAGTATGGTACTGGCACAAAAACAGACACATAGATCAATGGAACAGAATAGAGAGCCCAGAAATAGACCCTCAACTCTATGGTCAACTAATCTTCGACAAAGCAGGAAAGAACACCCAATGGAAAAAAGCCTCTTCAACAAATGGTGTTGGGAAAATTGGACAGCCATATGCAGAAAAATGAAATTGGACCATTTCCTTACACCACACATGAAAATAGACTCAAAATGGATGAAGGACCTCAACATGAGAAAGGAATCCATCAAAATCCTTGAGGAGAACACAGGCAGCAACCTCTTCGACCTCAGCTGCAGCAACTTCTTCCAAGGGAAGCAAGGGAAAAAATGAACTATTGGGACTTCATCAAGATCAAAAGCTTTTGCACAGCAAAGGAAACAGTCAACAAAACCAAAAGACAACTGACAGAGTGGGAAAAGATATTTGCAAACGACATATCAGATAAAGGGCTAGTATCCAAAATCTATAAAGAGCTTAGCAAACTCAACACCCAAAGAACAAATAATCCAATCAAGAAAAGGGCAGAGGACATGAACAGACATTTCTGCAAAGAAGACATCCAGATGGCCAACAGACACATGAAAAAGTGTTCCACATCACTGGGCATCAGGGAAATACAAATCAAAACCACAATGAGATATCACCTCACACCAGTCAGAATGGCTAGAATGAACAAGTCAGGAAATGACAGATGCTGGCGAGGATGTGGAGAAAGGGGAACCCTCCTACACTGTTGGTGGGAATGCAAGCTGGTGCAACCACTCTGGAAAACAGTATGGAGGTTCCTCAAAAAATTGAAAATAGAGCTATCTTATGAGCCAGCAATTGCACTACTGGGTATTTACCCTAAAGATACAAACGTAGTGATCCGAAGGGGCACGTGTACCCGAATGTTTCTAGCAGCAATGTCCACAATAGCCAAGTTATGGAAAGAACCTAGATGTCCATCAACAGATGAATGGATAAAGAAGAGGTGGTATATATATACATACATATATATACAATGGAATACTATGCAGCCATCAAAAGAAATGAAATCTTACCATTTGCGACCGACATGGATGGAACTAGAGCGTATTATGCTTAGCGAAATAAGTCAACTGGAGAAAGACAACTATCACATGATCTCCCTAATATGAGGAAGTGGAGATGCAACGGGGGTGGGAGGTAAGGTGGTAGGAAAAGTAAAAATGAAACAAGATGGGATTGGGAGGGAGACAAACCAAAAGAGACTCTTAATGTCATAAAACAAACTGAGGGTGGTGGGGGGGAGAGGGGTTGGGAGAGGGTGGTGGGGTTACATTATATGTTTAAATAAAGCTTAAAAAAATAAAAAATAAATAAAACAAGGAATTATATTTTTAGGACATTAAGTTTACTTAAAGGGGGTGATGACTCATTGTTTAAGATGAGAACTCTTTCTAGAACTACAACAATTACATAGCTGATACTTACAATGAGCCAACCACTGTTTATAGCACTTTACAAACATCAAGTCATCTAATCTTACAATTGTATTATCACGATGCTCATTTTATAGATAAGGACAATGAGTTACAGGTTAAATAACTTTTCCAAAGTCACGCAGATAATGTATTATTGATCATGAGGCTCTTGAAGGTGAGTACTTACTATTGTCTTGGTTTGAGCTGCTGTAACAAAACACCATAGACTGGATGACTTAAACAACATTTATTTCTCACAATTCTGGAGGCTGGAAGGTCCAAGAACAAAGTGCTGGCAGATTCAGTGTCTAGGGAGGACCCTCTCCTTGGCCTACAGATGGCTATCTTCTTGCTATGACCTCAATGGAGAAAGAAGGAGAAAGAAGGAAAGAGAAAGCACTCTGTCTTAGAAGGGCACTAATACCATCAAGGAGAGAACCTCACCCTCATGACCTCATTCAAACCAAACTAACTCTCAAAGGTCCCCTCTCCTAATCTAATCACATTGGGAGTTAGGGCTTCAGTGTATGATTTTTGTAGGAATATAAACTTTTAGTCCATAATAAAAACACCTATTCTAATCGTCTAAGATAACCCAGGCTAAAGAATGCAAATGTCCCGGTATGAGTTCCCACCTTTCCAAAACTCTTTCATTATGCCGATGGCATATGTTACTGATGCTCCTTTATTCCAGAGCATCAATGGTGGAAATATAAGTAGACTGCAGTATAAGTAACCAGAGACATGGAGAAAAAGGATGGGATCCAAGCTATCTATCCTCACAGTATTATAGAGAATTCTTTTTAAAACTAAGAAGCAGACTGTGGAGAAAGATTGTACAAATTTGGAGTCTAGTAATGTATACATCCATTATAGACTGAAGGTGTCTCATTTGCAAATAAACATATGCCTAAAGTGGAATTAGCACTGCCTAAAATTTAGGCCAGTTCTAACAGATACTATAAGTATTCACTATATTAGGCCATAAAACAAAAGATGCTTAAGGGACTTTCAACTCCAGAACTTAAAAATATATCATAAGAAAAACTATTACATATTTAATGAGACTATCTCTAATTTAAAAATGGAAAATTATGGTCATGCATTGGATAATCCAAATAAAGTATTTTTATGTAGTCTTACATAACTGTAGGTTGAAATCATGATGATGATGTTGATGATAAAGAAACATCCATCAAAGAATATAAGAATAAACATTCTCTGACATCCTGACACCAAACTATGCCCTATCTACCAAGTTTAAGCAGATTTCTTTCTCTGTTCAGTCCTATTTTATCTCTTTTGACAAAATCTTAGAGTAGAAAATGTCTAAAGGAACTATAAAAAAGTGGGCAAGTAATAAGTATTGGCCATATAGTATTTTAGGGTTTTGACTGTCATTTTGTTAAAGAAATTTATCGAAGTACTTAGTAATCTCACAAAATAAATATTTTACAAAAACTCAGTACAACCCTATGAAAAACAACTACTGGGATTTATTTTAGTTTAAGGAAATATATCCAGTACAACTGCAAAATGCTATTTTTTATTTTTTTAATATTTATGATACATATATAAAATTTGCAACTCTTAAATTACTTTTCCCAATCTAAACTAAAGAAACATGTTGTGAGAAAGCTAAAAGCATGTGAAAACTCTGCATAATGGCTCCCACAATGATGGTGAAGGGGAAATATGCAGGAATGAGGAAGACAGAAGCCTGTCCCATGCTCTCTGAACAAGATGCTCATCACGACTAAGGAGATGTAGGTACAGTAGCACATGTCATGAGTTCATTTCACTTGTACCCTCACCATTATCTTGTGTTTAAACCTAACAACTAACTAGAGAAAAAAATGCAGGACACAGAGACTGATGTACATAATAGGTGCTAACTTGCCTCTTCCATTGGCCATGGGTGAAGGAAGACAGGCAGTTTATTGAGTCTCAGTTTCATTGACCTAAAGGTCTTTTTGTTTGTAACAGAACTACAGTTCATAAAGGCTCTATAAAATAAAACATATTTGCTTCAGTCTGCCTACTTCTAGAGATGGAAATATTATTTTTAGTCTCTCTCTCCTAACCCTAAGTTTGCTCTCCTCTCTCTGCATCATTATACAGTAGGTGATCTACAGCACATCCTCCATGTGGCCAGGGGAGGGCGCTGTGGGCAATTCCAAGCTTACATATAGTCCTCACAGTTCAGGATCCCAAAGGAAGAAGCATAAATTTCTCTCTCTCCCCGAGTTCATATATAGCTGAAGTGAGCTATTGGAGTAGCATGCTCATTCCTGAATCAATTACAATGGCCAAAGGTGTATAGTACTCTAAATTAGAAGGCTGTGTGGTGGGTTTACCCCTGTGACCTGAGCAGGGGAACATTGTTTTTTTTCAATCCCAAAGAACCAATAGACTAGAAGCGGTTTCCCTAAGAGGGGGGGAAAAAAAAAAAAGGTCAAGCCTTTCAGAATTATAAGTGAGAATTACTTGTAATCATACTTAACCCGTATCAAATCAAGTGTAAAGTTGGAATAAAGATTTTTTTTTCAGATATGCGAGCCTTTTAACATTTATTTCCTGCATGCCGTTTTTCAGGAAACCTTTGGAAGTTACATTGTAAAAAAGACTAAACCAAGAAAAAAAATTCCAGTGAGGAAAAGGGTTCTGAGAGAGGCGAAAGAATCCCCAAGATGCTGGTAGAGGGTAATCCCATGATGAGTTCTAGAAAGCAGTCTTAGAAAGGTTGCAGAAGCAGATGCGGAGTTACAAAGCAAATTGATAAAATATGCAATGTATATGAGGAGTTTAAGAAGAATTTTACAGTTTTATCAGAAAGCTTTGAAGCAAATTATTAAACAATACATGGAAGTCATGAAAAAGAAAAAAACAAGATAATTAATACATTTCGGGGGGGGAAGCCAAAACATTTTTTAAAAGATTTTATGTATTTATTTGACAGAAAGAAAGACAAAGAGAGAGCCACAAGCAGGGGGAGCAGCAGACAGAGGGAGAAGGAGGCTCCCCTCTGAGCAAGGAGCCCAAAGTGAGACTGGATCCCAGGACCCTGTGGTCATGACCTGAGCTGAAGGCAGACACTTAACTAAGTCACCCAGGTGTCCCAACTAGAAACGTTTTTAAAGAAAAAAAAAAAAAAAGTAACCATAGCATACACCCCCATGGCTTTGTTGTAAATGATACTATGTAGTCATAGTAATGCACTGACTGCTGAATGAACCCAAACTGGTGATTAAATACATAGGACTATAATGTAAGAATGAGAGGAGCAGAAGAAGATAGGGGTGGGGGGGGAGTAAAAAAAAGTTCATGTTTCATTGCCATGTGGAATGATGACTAAAGCTGAAAAATTTTATAAAGGCAGTTTAATAATGTTGTTATAAATATGCAAGTAAACATGTAAAGAATATTTAAAGACTTGAAAAATGGCTTCAATGTTATTTAACATTTGCTAATATTTGGGTAGATGAAAAAATTTATACTAAAAAGGATTTATGTAACATTGCACTTAAAAGTGCCATTTTATTTAAAACTAAAAGAGTACTTCCATCAAATTCCACTGTATTGGAGTCTCAAGAGAAAGACATTTCATTTTCATATCCCCTTTGGAATTACATCCTTCTCAGTATGGACATCAAGGAAGTTTTTGTTTGGTTGTTTGGTTGGTTATTGTAGTTTTTTGTTTTTATTTCTTTTTGCAAATGATGGATAATTTAGGAGGAACTGTTAAAGCTGGTGGTGATTTGCTGGTAGTTGGAATTAGATAATTTGCCAGGGCTTATCCTTAACTTTCAGGATGTCATACCTGGTCAGGTGAATTGCCCTCATATCAGATATAAAGTAGAATAATACAAGATCACAGACTGAGGAGCCAGACTGGGTGCTATAACATTACAGCTCTGCCCCTTATTAGCCATGAATATTTGGACAAGTTATTAAGCAATTTGGGCCTCAGTTTCCTCATCTGTAATATAGGGATTGATATTCTGGTGAAGATCCAATGTTAATGTAAGTAAAGGACACAAAGCATTGTCTAGCTATAAGAACCATTCCAATATTGTTGCTTTGAATGGAGACTGGACATGAGAGTTGGCCCCATCGTTCACCACAAGGCAGAATAATTTTGAATACTGCGCTGTGAATTCTATTTATATTATCTTCCTGTTCGTGTCCTGGAGGGATTTGTGCAGTTTCAAAAAAGGTAGAGAAGGATGATTAAGTATTAAACTGAAATAATAAATCAAAGTATTAAAGCAAAAAAAGTGTAAATTACTCATAGGGAAAAAAAATCACAATCCCTGTTAGAGTGTTTAATTAAAGAATTGTTCACTGTATGGATGGAGTCTTTATCTAACCTCAATGCAGTGACTCAAGAAATGTAAAAGAGACTGGGAAATTATAGGAGCAGTAACATAAAAAAAGAAAAAATAAAGCCTTCCATAATACTTACTGTGTCAGCCCTGTTGGTGTCAATAAGATGATTGACCAGAAACCAACAGCCACCTTCAAGGTTAGCCCAAAGGCAAGCCTGTGTCACCTGTAGAGATAATAGTAGGCAGCACCAAGACACAGGGAAGCAAGGAGGGAAGACTGGCCTCAGTGAAATTGAGAACATCACTGGCTGTGGTTGTGTTTTAGTAACTTGGAGACTCCCAATAAGAGAAAGGAGGGAAATGAAGATGGATGGGTAGTGTGACTCTCATAAGAAAATCCTGGGGCAGGAGTGGGGTCCTCTGAGCCAGAGGCTGCTGTTGGAGTACTTTTATTACCCCTATATTCCCTAGTTTTTCCTTTTCCTCTTTGAGTCACACTGGGAAATGTGGATGACAACATTATCACAGAGATATGCCAGAGACATTAGGTAAGTGATTTGCATAAAGTGTATTCTGTCTATACACTCTTTCATCTGGGGTTATAAAAATGTATCTGTACTTTGTTTACAGATTTGGTCTATAAGAGACATTACTTTCTCTTTAGCTAAACTTAGGTCTGTAAATCTGTGTATATTCCATTTTATATACGTGCAGTATTGTCTGTGGGACAAAATAATTTTAAAGTGCTCTTGGATTAAGGCCTCCATGATTTATTTTATAGTACATCAGTAGAATCATTGATGAGAGAGATATTAGAGGTCCTCTATTACTCCTATTGTCAGAATAAATAAAGAAGAAATCTTTAGAAAGTTACAAATGCCGTGAGAGTGAGAATTTGCCACTGGAAATGATTTAGGAAAATACCGTGGAGCATACAATAGACTGAATGTTTCTGTCTCCTCGAATTTGTGTGTTGAAATCTTAACTTCCAGTGTGATGTTAGTAGGACATGGGGCCTTTGGGAGGTGATTAGGTCATGAAGGAGGAGCTCGCGGGCACGAGATTATGCCCTTACAAAAGAGATTGCAGAATTTCCTCACCCCTTCTACCATGTGAGGACACAGCAAAAAGATGACAGTTTATGAGCCAAGAAGCTGATTCTCAGCAGACACTGAATCTGTTGGCAACGTGATGGTGGACATCCCAGTCTCCCTGACAGTGAGAAATAAATAGGTGTTTGTAGATAAGCCACTTAGCCTCTGGCATTCTGTCATGGCAGCCCAAACAGATGAAAACAAGGAAAAATGGAATATTTAAGAGATTCATGATATCTAAGTATGCTTCTACAAAGTTAGACATGTGTGTGTGTGCATATGTGTGTATGTGTGTGTGTTTAATATTGTTGTCAGTCCCAGGAACTCGTTAGCTTCCATTCATGACATTTCCTGTAGCTGATGCCATCTATTCACTGAAAGAGCTGACATTACTGCACAGTCAGCTTGAAATCTTCAATGCACAACACTGTAAAAAACCTTCAAGTTAAGCTCTGTTTCCACAGCAACCACAGTTTAGCTCCTCAAGCATAGTTAGATTTTTTTTTTTTTTTGGTGGTCTTAACCTACATGTATGCAGTAAGGCTTGCTTATCTTTGATGCAGCCTTTATAAGTTTTATGGGTTATGTAAGCTTATTCCTGTGGTTTCTTTCCTGCATTCAAACATTCAATGATGATTTTTATATAGGAGTAATTTTTGAGGTATAAACCGGGTGGGGGGGGAGCAAAATTGTAGCAATTGGGCATTTGGCTGTATTTTATATAGAACTGATAACTAATTCTTTCAAAAAGATGAGACTGACAATTCATCTATGAAATAAGTCTGAGACAAGTTTTGAGAGCCCTTGTCTTGACACACAAATACATACACATACCCTGAAATATTTAGGGTTTCTCCTGAGCTACTGATACTATCTTGCCACTGGCAATCTTAGCTACTGTTGTATGTGGGCTGTCTCATGAATCTACAAGACTAAATGGTTTGTTAGTGCTGTGGATCATGGTCTTCTCATCCCTGTTCTCTAACCAGAGAAATCTCTTGACATCCTATGAACTGAGTCAACCTGTGTTTATTCCCTCTATGGATATCTTATCCTCTAGAGAAAAAAGTGCCCAATTACTCTAATCATAAGAGAGTCCATCAAACACACACCCACACACACGCACACACACACACACACACACGCACACACAGCATTTTTTCCCTTGAATCACCCAATGTAATGGCCAGAGAGAATGTGAAAACCAAGGTTTGGCCAAAGTAGTGGCCTAAAAGATGAAAGCAGACATTTCCATTTCAGATGTTCAAGTAATCTTGTTCTTTGCCCAAATACTTCATTTATTTTATTTTATCTTATTTTATTTTTTTCACAGAACTGTTGGTCAATATCATTCATCTGTGCAATTTGGTAACTTTACAAAATTATGGTTTATAAGCACATATGACTTCTCAGTGAATCTTAGAAATTCCTCTATTTGTAGCCATTCATGATCTTTCATATTACTTAGAGGAAGAATTCAAAATCTTTCATGTCTCCCTCTTGCTTTCCAACCCTCCCCTTTAGTATAAAAACTTCTTTATTTCACGTGAGAAATGGATGCCACCAGGGTTTGGGGTCCATCATCAGCTTCTTCTACTTATCTAACTTACAGACTTTTGTATATCAATAATTCTTTTCCTCTTGTCTCTGAAGACATAAACCAATTGACAAATGAAGTATGACACCTTTACTCTGGATTCTATGTTCAAGACCACTTACTGACCTTAGGAATTTTCTCCAGCCATAAATCTCTTCATTGTATATTGACTTTCTCTCCACTGCTAGTTTCTTCCCCTCTGCTTATAAATATGCTTTTTATCTTACAAGTTAAAATACAAAAAATAAGCCTTAAAAACGTTACCTTGGAATCTCTCTACCTATTATTTTTTCTTTCATTTCTAAGATGACCAGAAATGAGTCTAAACTCATCATACTCTTTACACACCACCTATCATTTGTTAGTCCACAATGCTTGGTTTCTTACTTTTCTCTCCTCATTCCACTAAAACTGCACTAATGAAGCCTGCAGTAATGTTCTCATTGCCAGACCCGAAGTCATCCTCTTCTATGTGACTTTAGCTTTCAATACTGGTCAGTGGCCTTTCTTAAATCTGACTCATCCTTCAGAATCCACAGTACCATCTTTCCATCCTCACTTAGCTCCCCCCACCACACCCGGCAGATTCTTTTCATTCTCATTTACGACTCCTCTTTTTTGTCCTACTCTATGTTACTCTTTCATTAGCCATTTTTTTCTTTCATGATGTGTCTCCTTTGGGGACCTCATACACTTTAATATCTTTGATAGTCCAAAACAAATTGAACCAATTACCTCCTCTCTCAACCACCAAATTGTATTCTCTAGTTTCATCTTTATTTGTTCAGTGATAACAAGAGGCAAAATAAAGGTCAAGATAAAATACTGAGATTCATAGACAATCCATTTCTATCCATCATTTCTTCCTTTCTTCCCCTCTCTTTCTTTCTTTTTTCTTTTTTTTTTTTTTTAAGGTTTTACTTATATATTTGACAGACAGAGAGCGAGATAGGGAACACAAGCGAGGGGAGTGGGAGAGGGTTTCTTTCTTTTTTATTTTTAAAGATTTTATTTATTTATTTGACAGACAGAGATTACAAGGAGGCAGAGAGGCAGGCAGAGAGAGAGAGGAGGAAGCAGGCTCCCCATTGAGCAGAGAGCCTGATTCGGGGCTTGATCCCAGGACCCTGGGATCATGACCTGAGCTGAAGGCAGAGGCTTTAACCACTGAGCCACCCAGATGCCCCGAGGGTTTCTTGATGAGCAGGAAGCCTGATGTGGGGCTCCATCCCAGGACCCTGAGATCATGACCTGAGCCGAAGGCAGATGCTTAATGACTGAGACACCCAAGTGCCAATCTATCATCCACCATTGGACAACCAAGTTGTTCAAAGTTCTGTAACTTCTTTGCTCCTAATTATAACTTAAATGTATTCTTCCATCTGAATTTCACTCACCGCCTTGCTTCTGCCCTACATAGATATCCTGTAGTATTAAATTTACCTTTTGCTTGGGCTCCTACCTTCAGTCTCATTCTTTTCTGATATATTCTCCATACTTTTCCTGAAGTATTTTTTTTTTTACAAATGCAAATATGGCCATACCATACAAAACCCAAAAACTGCCAATGACTTCAGTCATTTTGGGATCACATGAGGCTCTCTCATGAACTAAGTACTACAGATTATTTGACCTCATTATTTTTCCCAATACCCTGATCCTTAGGCATTCTAAATAATCACAATCTCTGTTGGGAGAAGGCCATATTTGATATCTATATCTCCAGTGTCAAGAACAGTCTTTTGTGCACAGAAAACTTGGTAAGTATTTGCTGAAAGAACGTAACAGTGAACAAAAGATGAACATGTAAAGAATACAGGAGAAGGGACTTTTTCATAGTTCAAGGAAAGGTACAAACACAAGACCTCATTTGTCAATAACAAATGTCACATTTAATAATGTCCTTATGAGTTATGCTCTATATACTTTATCTGTACCCTATATTCCTATATTTATGTCACCTAACATAGTGTCAGGTTTAGTTCTCTACTGACCAGTTACTTTTATACAAGTGCTTATTGGAGAATACTTTTAACATTAGTACCTGTAAAAGGAGGAAAGCAGGATATGTTGGAGGCACAAGTTGAACTACAATGTCTGTTACAGCAGAGTTCAGACAGTTCCATAAGGAGATCTAGAGCTGGGATGGCCCTTACAAGCTGTCTTAAATTGAGTCAGGAGGACTGTGTCTCTGTAATCCTGAATAGACTAGTCATTTGATGTGGACTACCCAGCGTCTCCCAGTAAGGGTGTGTAATTTTATATAAAGAAGCTCCTCTTGTCAATGAAAAGAGGCATTCATGCTCCCAGTAGCTGAAGGAATGAACTGGGCCACTTGTCATAGCAAGGACTATTCAAGTTTTCTGAAGAACGACTCACTATTTCCCTCCCATGATGTATGCTGTCTTTTTAGCTGACCAGACCCTACATGAAATAACAAACTCTCTAACCCCTTCTGGCCACAAGTTAAACCACTCATTCCAGAACACACAACCGACAAAATTTTTTCAGAATCACAAATATGATTTACTTAAATAACTTTCTTGGCTCCAATTACATACAGATTAAAACACAAACTTCTATCCCATCATACCTAACGTAGTCTTCCATTTGCTTCTCCTGTCCTGTGGCTCCTAGTCCTTGGGCCACAGGTTTTCATGCCCAAAACAACAATGGCCTTGGACTAATCTCTACTTTCCACATTATTTTTTTTCTATTTTTCCCTCTGCCTAGAGCGGAAAATGTTCTCCTGTTTTAAGAAGCACCTTAGAGCTCTCTCTTTTACAAATCTTCCTACAGTATCCTCAGGCAAAATCAAACACAGCCTATTCTGTGTTTTCACTGCTGTGTTTATCAATACCGGTAGAATATTGGGTGTTGTATTGTCATAATTTGCTTAAATGGTGCTTTCCCTCCCCATCTTAATCTCTGTAACATACTATCTCCCATATATGCATACCCATAAGAACTACTAGATATAAATTCACTGAATGAATGAAAGAATAAATGAAAGTTCTAGTAGGTTTAGTCTAGTAGGTTTATATACCTTTGAATAATCAAGTCAGCAAATACGGCAAGTGTACCTAAGAGATTGTTGTAAGAGTAATGTGTCTAACGTGTTTCTCTATTTTGCCTTTGTTTCTATTCTTTTTTTCCCTTATCACTCAAAAAACTGGAGAATCTATTGTTTCCACCTACTTTCCCCAAATGCCTGAAAATCACTAAATGTATGAGCAATATTGTTCAAGCAATGATCTAGGAACAAGTCACTATATCAAGATATAAGAATTTTTCTAAGACTGTATCTTTTGTGTTACAATTCCTGATTCACTTATTTATCCCTATAAGTGCCATATACTTATGCTTATGTATAATTTTTTTGTTTTATCATTAAATAGGTATTTGGATATCTATGACTTTCCCTGTATCTTCATTATAATATAAACAGCAATAAAAATAGCATATTATAAAATATAACTTTTGATAGCTTCCTGTAGTAACCAATCATTCATCTTTTAAACTAATATTTTATGGTCATGATAAATAATCCCACACTTCTATCCCAGTTAAAAAAAAAATGGGTAAGGAGCTAAAGGGATATTTCTCCAAAGAAAATATAGAAATGGCCAACTGTCCAAATGGAAATGACTGGTCAACATCACTAATCATTAGAGAAAAGCAGATGAAAACCAAAATGAGGTATTAACTCACACTTGTTAGAATGGCTAGCTATAGAAGTTGTTAATTCATGCATTTAGGCTTTCTTATTGGCTCTAAACTCATTTAGTCCACAGATGGAGTCCAAGAAGAAAAACTGATTATTCCTTCAGGTTGAAGGAAGATTTCCCATGAGATGGAATTTTATGTTTTGGATTATTTTCCTTTCCATGTTTCTGACAAACTATTGGATGTGTTTAATTATTGGGCAATTCAGTGAAATTGTGAAAGGATTTGTTCCCCCAAACTCGTTTCTGATTTATCTTGCATCTCATTGCAGTGTTTTTGTATTTTGTTACCAAAAAAACTAGGGTGTCAGTGCGTGTCAAATGCTTGTTTCCCATTCAGAAATACAATTTCATTTCACTATCGACTTTTAATTGAGCTCATCATCTTTATACAAAGTGGTAGGAAAATGTCTTTCCTGAGATTAGAACTGAATCCACACAGGGCACTCTGTTTTCTAATGTAATATGAGGCACAAATTATTAAATAAGCAGAATATATGGATATGGAGTATTTTCCATGGGGCATTAAATATGTGCATAAACCTGTTCCATTTTCTGTTTTCTTTGATATAATAGGTATGCACTGTTTTTCCCACTACTGCCTTCCACAAAATGTAAATCTTTTCCATTATAAAGCAAGCGTTTTTGCCTTTTTGCTTAGAGTATCTTGTTTTGTGTCATAAGCTTATATATATTGCAAAAGAAAAAGACAACTACTTTTACATATGTGAAGGAAATAAACATTATGGATAAATGATTCACCCACTTCAACAACTGGTTGTTATAACTGTGATTCCTTTGCTCATAAATTATTCTAGACAGTTTATAATACAAAAAAATAGGGAATTTTTTGGTGTCTTCTCACACCTGGAAATGTGGCAAGTTATTTCTAAACATTAGTAGTGCAATGAATCACATAGTATCATTTTAAATATACATATGGAAATGGATTAGCAAATAATAGGACTCCTCTGTGTATCTTATATGTGTGACTATGAAAGGAAATATTATTCAGGCAAGATGTTATAATAATTTTCATTTTTGAAGTGTTTTACAAATACATAATATTAGAATATTAAAATTATGACTTTCTGGTTCCATGCTGGAAATTGTAAAATACACATTTTTAGGCAATAATGCTTATTTTTATTACATGCTCTTTTATGAACTGTAATTTAACTTATATTAGTGATAATATTAAAAGCAAAATAAAAAGTAAAAGCAACAAAGTAGACAATTGTACGGTCTGTAAGATAATTTTTTTTTCCTGTGAAAGTCCTGCCAATTCAGAATGGACTATTTCATATATTGTACCCTGCTTGGTATTTGCTCAATCAACAAACTCTTAAATGATATATATTAAACAGGTCCCATGCACCCAGCACTGTGCAATGGAAAATACCGGAGACATTGTTTTTGTCCTTAGAGCTAACCATTTAATTGGGGAAGTAAGAAAGAAAAAGTCATGAGAAAACACATGCTCAAGAATTTGACACTTAGTATAAATGTGCTAACAATTCAGAAAAGAGAAAGAATGGTGTGGCATGGAATTTTAAGAGTTAACTAAGGGCAACAATGGAGATTGTACTAGATTTATTACCCTGATTTTGATTTCTCTTATCTTCTCAGCGGATCCCCTATTTTGTCCATTCTTCTTTGTAAAATCAACTCCAATTTCTTATTTGAAATTAATCTTGATTAGGTCTCCCCACTTAATTTATCTGAGCTCATGTTTTATTAACCGATATGTTTATAGGTCATTTGTATTTCTACTCTGCAAAAGACCTTTTCATATCTTTCACACATGTTTTTAAAAAGGTGTACTTGTCGGGTGCCTGGGTGGCTCAGTTAGTTAAGCAACTGCCTTCGGCTCAGGTCATGATCCTGGAGTCCTGGGATGGAGTCCCACATCGGGCTCCCAGCTCCATGGGGAGTCTGCTTCTCCCTCGGACCTCCCCTCTCATGCTGTCTCACTCTATTTCTCTCTATCTCTCTCTCTCAAATAAATAAATAAAATCTTTAAAAAAAAAAGGTGTACTTGTCTTTCCTTTATTAATTTATTTACTTATTTCTGTGGTTCCTTTTTTTTTTCTTTTAGTTTAGCAATAATACTTAGGTTTGTTTGTTTGTTTGTTTGTTTGTTTTATTTGTCAGAGAGAAGGAGAGAGAGAGAGAGAGCACACAAGCAGGCAGAGAGGCACGCAGAGGCAGAGAGAGAAGCAGGCTCCCTGCCGAGCAAGGAGCCCATGCGGAACTCGATCCCAGGACCCCTGAGCCAAAGGCAGTGCCTTAACCCACTGAGCCACCCAGGCATCCCCAATACTTAGTTTTTAAAATGGAAACTTAGGTTAACAATTCATATAGTTTTTAGTTGTTTTCCCAGAAAAGAAACTCACTGTTTGTTTGTTTGTTTGTTTTAGAGAGTAAGAGAGAGGGAGCACAAACAGGGAGAGCTGCAGAGAGAGAGGGAGAAGCAGGCTCCCCACTGAGCAAGGAGGCAGATACAGGGACCCAATCCCAGGACCCTGAGCCTGAGATCAGAACCCTGAGATCAGGACCTAGGCCGAACGCAGTCTTCCAGCCGACTGAGCCACCCAGATGTCTCCCTACTGTTGCTTTAGATGTGCTTTCATTTTTCTTGTTTTTCTTTGATAGTTTCATTCACTTGATCAGTGAACATGTACTAGGTACTGAACAAATATTTACTGAACAAACACTAGAAATCAATTATCCTGCTTACTGATTACATCGGTTAACTGAGGTCACATTTTGTTGACTTTAAATTTTTTTCTATTGTTTTGTGGAAATATTGGTCCACAGAACAAAAAGTGCTTTCAGTTATCTTTGGTAATCATAACCGATGAAATACAGTGAGGGATTGGTTTTCAGTATCTCATAAATTCATCGTTATTAAATAAAAATGGACTCTTTCTGTAGAAAGAGAAGAAAGAAAATTAGACAATAGTTTGCACACATGATGTGGTAGTTTTCAAATGTGTTTTTACTTTGGTTCATCCTCCATTGTAAGATGGAGGCAATCTCCCATCTCTTTGAACAGACTGATCTTTATGATTGTCTCAAGGAGTAGAATATTTTGAGAGATGTTGTGTGACTTCCAAGGATGGATTGAAAAAGCTATGCAGTTTCAATCAATTTCTCTTGGGACATTCACTCTGGGAGCCTTCAGCATCCTCCTAAGAAGTATGGCTACAAAGAGAGAGAGAAAGCATGGGACTATCGCTTGAGGAGTCTTAGTTCTTTCTAGCTCTTAGTATCTTTCCAGTCTAGACGTCAAACTTTGAAATGACCCCACCCCTGACTGCCCATCTGACTGCAACCACATGAGAAAGACTCTCCACCCCCTAAAGAAGACCCCAAATGAAAAAATGCCTATAGCTCAGTCAACCCACAGATTTGTAACAAAATAAATAACAAAGTTTTAAAATACTCCTATAAGGTGATTTGTTACTTAGCAATAATCAGACAGGTAGCAAATGGCTTCATGAAATGGAACAATTTAAACTTTTCATTATATATTCTGTTGAAATGTCTTGTATCTGAAATATCAAAATACCATCTTATAACATCATCTTCTTGTATCAGAGGTACCTCAAGTTTAGACTTATGTAATTCTGGAGAGAAAAGAAAAAATTAGACCAGTTGTACTTAAATTAGGCTTTGAAAGGTTTACATTTTACACTATATTACTGAAAATAATAACTATCTGCATTTTTTTCACACTTTTAATACTTAGTCCCTTCCAAATGAGAATTTCATTTAAATTAAATGTATAGAAATAGACATTTATTTCAAGAAACAAAAATTTCATGTTTTTGTTAAGAACTAAAACCACATTTGTTACTAAAGAATGTTCTTCAAGTTGATATTTATGAAAGATAAGTAAAAATAAAAATGCTGACTATATAATTTTTAGTTATAAAAATCCTTGCCTTCTTTTCTTTTAATATATATTCAAATGTAGTGATATAAAATAAACACAGCAAAAAAATTTCAAATATATTACTTACTCCAGACTTGGGTACAACCAGGTAAAAATATCAATTATAAAAAAGGAATTACTTTTACTCTTTCATAGTTCCTCCATCATCCTGATTTGTGAAATTTATAGTAGTTTAGTTAATTTGTGGCTTTGCTCCTCATATTGTACAGTCTCTGACCACACAGGTCAAAGAATTTTATGAGTATTTTGCTAATAAATGTCTTCCTGCTTTTTATAGTTGCATTTAGTTTGGCATAAAAACATGACCTTATATGCAGCAGTATAAATGAAGAATGAATAGAAGTTACTCAGAAATTAATGGTCTTGGCTTTGCTTAGTTAATCATACAATGAATGCATTGCTAGCTATAATTAATGAGGGACAAACTCATGAAATATATGCATTAGAGAGCTTGAGAAAAGGATGATAATAACAGGCATATATTTTTCTTTATTTTTTCCTCCCTATACATGCTTTTTCACTAGTTTCTCTGCAAAGAAAATATTTAAAGATTTAATTGGGGTTTATGGACTTAAAGAAAGTGAAATTTGAAGGGGATAGTACTGAAAATTAAAAATATTTTTGGTAGGAAAAATCAAATGATTCACTGATAAAATAGAGAAATAAAAAATCCAGATAATTTTTTTAAATGACAAGAGCAAAATAGAATAAGAAGTATTGTAGTAATAAGTAAGAGGAGATGAATTTGGTGAGGAAACCAGTATTTTGTGGATTCCTTTCATCCTTCAATTTTCACTTTTTCTATTAATTCAAAACAAAATGGACAAAATCAAAATCTAGATTTGCCATTTTAGTGACATTATTCTCTCATCTGACATGGGCTCTTCATTGTTCCTTAAATGATCTGCACATTCTTGATGTTGAAAAAAGTCAGTGCTATGCTTTCTCTCTGAGCTAAACACCTCCTTGCTTCTTTAAATCCTACATTTCAAATTGAAACTCATGCCCCAACTCCTCTAATACATTTTAAGTGTTTTAAGATTTTATTTATTTATTTGAGAGAGAGAAAGAGGGAGATTGTGGTGGGAGTAGCAGAGGGAGTGGATCAAGCAGACTCTGTGCTGAGTGTGGAGCCCGACTCAGGGCTCTATCTCATGACTTTGAGATCATGATGTGAACTGAATGAAACCAAGGGTCAGATGCTTAATTGACTGAGCCACTCAGGTGCTCTTATCCTATAATAAATTTTTATCCATCATTCTAGCCTTAAAATATTATACCATTTTTAGCTCTATCACTTAATTGGGTTTTGCATAGATAATTTTGTAATTTATGAAAATGCTCTAAGCTTTAGTTTCCTCACCTGTAAAATGGAAACAAGACATTTCACACAGGGTTCTTGTAAAAATTTTTTTAAAGTTTGTATAGATGTATAAATATAGTAAGTTCTATGTCGACATAATTCTTTTGTCATAGCATTAACCTTATATCATTATTTATATTTTGGATTATATGTCCTACTTCAACAAATATAGTGTAAACCAATGAATATTTTTGCTGTGTTTACAGTGTTTTTTTTTATGGAATAGATTCCATGATTCATCACTATCACTTTGCATGTCCAATTTTGTATTCTCTACCTTTAAGGGATCTGTTTGGCTCTATTTGGAGCTCTGTTCCTCTTACCTCTCTGCAATGTACCAAAGAAAAATGATACAAAGGCCATCTGAAACTCAAAGTTGCTCTCCAGCTACATCATAACCAACAGAACAATTTCCTCTGCATGCAATTTTGTCTCCATCTCTGCAATCAAATCTTATTGTTCAGTCTTTTTCCTTGCTCAATTCTAGAACAAGTAGAAACTCAGATATTAATGTTGGTTCCACAGAATTCTAGTTGAATCATTATAGATAAATTTAGGCTATATGTATATTTTTCTTTTTTGGAGGCCTGGTATTTGATGTATGGCTGGCTAGCATAGTACAGTGGAAAGGATCTAAATTTGAGAATCATACAGGGGTATGTTATATTTCTTGATGTATAATTCTTTTGACATATAATCTCAGAACTGCTGAGGCTCTCTGTCCCTCACTTAACATGTAACTATAAAAAAATCTCAAATTTTGATCCTATCTGGCAAGAAGTTATTAATATTTACTCTTATGGCACATCCTCTCATCAATTCTCAAGAACTTAAAATGCAAATGCTAGGATACATAGACCTTCTTTTGCTATAGATCACTATTGACTCTGGGTGCCTTTGAAGTGTCCTTCTTTCTACAAAGCTTCACTTTCCAGGGCTTGCACATAACGCATCAAGGTGATTTAGATCTCCTGCTAAAGGAATAATTTGGGGCATCTATCTCAGGCTTTGGCTTAATAGTTATGTAATTTAGCTTTTGCTATATAACAAATACTCCAGACTTCAGTGGCTTAAACCAACATTTATTATCTATAGATCCTCTGGCTATGTGTCTTTCACAAGGCTGTAATCATGAATCATCCTCTGTTGCAGCCATCTTAAGGCTTGAGTGGGGTGGATACTCTTTCAAGATCATTTACAAGTTTTTGACAGGATTCATATCCTCATGGGTCAGTAGACTGAGGGTCTCAGTTCTTCACCAGATGGTGACTGGAGAATACTCTTAAAACCTTTCTACCTGGTCCTTTCCATAGTGTAGCTCTCAACATTAGAGCTTACTTCATCAGACCTTGCCAACAAGAGGGCAGGAGAGAAATAATGAGTGATATAGAATTCAAGATTCTTTTCAAGCTAATATAAAAAGTGACATCCCATTTATTTTGCCATATTCTATTTGGCAAAGGCAAGCCACTTGTCCAGCCCACTCAAGGGTATGAATCTGGGAAGGTGGGAGTCACTGGGAACCATTTCAGAAGCTGCCCACAACATTGATATTCTCTTAACACAACTTTAGGAGGTTAGTTCCATTAAGCAATAGTTGCTAAGGTACATAATATGCCAGGCAGTTGACTAGGATAAAATGATGAATAATATAATATTTCCACCTTAGAAGATTTCATAATCTATTTTGGAAACCAGTGGGTCTAGTTTTATCATGCACAAGCTACTATATGGGAAAATAAAGGGATTCCTAATCCAGTCTGTGAGATGAGGAAAGGCTTCCCAGTGGAGGAAATTGGGTTAATTTTTGACACATAAAAGGAGAAGAGGCTGCTTATCAAGAGAAGGAAAATAGCTATTCAAATGTACACAGGCTAGTACATTACAGTGTGTGCTCATGATAGTGTCCATGCTGAGCCCTTTAGAAGAGGTTGCGACATAACACATTTTTTCCAATGTATGCACAAAGCACTCTACTGTAAAAAGATATTAGTAGATATTATTAGTTCTCTTCCATTCACTAGCCCTGACTCATGGTGAGCTTTCTTGTTCCTTAGGAGGCTTTCCTAAAGGGGTTGCTTTATAGAACCCATTGCTCAAAACTGACACTGTCCAAACTCAGGTTCTCAGAGAAATTGGCAATAACCAAATATTACTCCCCATACAAATTCAAAGTGTTTCTAGAGACTGAATACCATCAGCAGTCCTAATATCTCTGCTTATTCTTATAAGCAAACATTCAAATTAAGCTATAGTAATGTTAGGAAATTTCCCTATAAATAAGAATTTTTACATTTATATCAATTATAGAACCTGTTAATGTTGTAAAACAGTTGTTAGTGAATAAAAAATATCAGAAGTAAAAAATTCACAACAAATGTATAAAATTCAATGGACATTTTTTCTCTATCTCTGAGGAACATTTTATAATATAAACTAACCTTCCCTGAAACATTCTCTTTCCTTGGTTCCTCTGACACCATCCTTTGCTGATTTATGTTCATCTCTGGATGCTCATTTATGTATGTATTTCTAGGTCACTTATAAATCAGTTAGTGCTAGTGCTTTGGAAAGAAGCCAAATATCACACATTTATTTATTTATTTTTAAGTGTCTCCTTTTTTTTAAATGTAAGCTTTATTTAAACATATAATGTAACCCCACCACCCTCTCCCAACCCCTCTCCCCCCCACCCCCCTCAGTTTGTTTTATGACATTAAGAATCTCTTTTGGTTTGTCTCCCTCCCAATCCCATCTTGTTTCATTTTTTCTTTTCCTACCACCTTAACTCCCACCCCCGTTGCATCTCCACTTCCTCATATTAGGGAGATCATGATCACACATTTATTTAATCTTAGAATTCAAGAATATATCTTGGATATATTCTTGTATTGTATTTCAATCATTCCAGTGGAGAGAATAATCTTCCAGTTCCTCAGAGATTAGAGTTTTCCTCAAGAATTTAACTATTTGCTTTCTGCAGATCTGCTTGCTCTGGAACATTTTGCGTTTTTATATCCGCTACCAACTTACACATGGCTCTAGAATTTCATGGTGTCAATTATTTCCCCATCTCCAAAAATTTAATAGCTACAGGGCTGCTGGGGCTATTAACAAGAACAGTAACTCAAAGACCTGGCAGGAAACAGTGATCTTTATCATCAAAATCTTGAGCTGTTCACCTGTGCTTGTTTTAAGGGAATACAGATTTGCTATGAGCATACTGCAAGTTAATATATAACTAGAATAAGAAAGTAAAACACAATATTGAGCAACACTTTCTCATTAACCAGCTTGAAAATGGTGGCTGGTGAGTTTATCTACTTTAACACTAAAGAAGACCAAATGCATGTCTCCTCCAAATATCAAAAATTATGTCATTAAAATGTTTGAAATTAATTTTTTATTAAAATATAATAGCAGGGCACCTGGGTGGCTCAGTGGGTTAAAGCCTCTGCCTTCAGCTCAGGTCATGATCCCAGGGTCTTGGGATCGAGCCCCGCATCGGGCTCTCTGCTTATCAGGGAGCCTGCTTCCTCCTCTCTCTCTGCCTGCCTCTCTGCCTACTTGTGATCTCTCTCTGTCAAATAAATAAATAAAATCTTTAAAAATATATACAATAACAAAAAATACATACAAATAAATAGCAAATAATGCTATTTAACTTAAATTTGGGGGCAGGGAATGTTTGAGAATACAAACTAAGGAGTCAGAATGCACTAGTGCATGTCTAGATCTGCAAATTAGCTGTATTATTTTGATTTAATTTTTAATTTTTTTTTAAGCAATCTATACCCTCAATATGGGACTCAAACTCACAACGTTGAGATCAGGAGTCCCATGTTCAGCTGACTCAGCCATCCACGCACCGCATAGCTACATTATTTTGAAAAAATTACTTAACCACATTGGTTTCTCAGTATCCTCATCTAAAAAGTGGGAAAGATAGGTAGCACCCATTACAAGAAATTTAGTGTGATTTAAAGGAGCTAATATTTCAAAAATGAACGAAAATAAAATATCTCTTCAATAGATCACGGTCATTACTTTTCAAATTGTAAAGGTGGTTGTTAAAAATATCTTAACAAAAGGAATTTTGATTAAAACTTTCGAGGTCCCTGGGGCACGGTGTTTATGCTCTTGACTGCAATCATTTCTTTACTAGGGATTTATCTGTCAGCAGTGGTAGCTGAAGTGGGCAATTAGTCACATTAACTCCTCTATCAATATTTATCATTATTATTTTGCTAAAACAGAACTGAGGAATCCATTAGACTCAATATAAATACACATGGTCACCAATTCAATAGCTTATATGTAGATATATGTAGATATAATGTAATACTTTAAAGATTTTTCTAATTTGCACTTCCATGGTGATCCCTGATATTAAGTATCTTTTCATACACCAGTTGGTAATTTGTATATATTCTTTGGAGAGATGTCTGTTCAAGTCCTTTACACATTTTTCATCCAATTACGCAATTTTTAAAATATTGAATTGTGGGAGTTTCTTATATATTTGGTATATTAAACCCTTAATAAGATATAGAGTGCACAAGTATTTTCTCCCATTTTGTAGGTAGCTTTTCATTCCATTCATTGTTTCCTTTGTTGTAGAGAACGTTTTTCTTCAATGGAATACCACTTGTCTATTTTTGCTGCTGTTGTTTGTGCTTTTGGTGTCATGTCTAAGAAATCATTGCCAAAACCAATATGATGAAGTTTTTCTCCTGTGTTTTCTTTACAAGTTTTAAGTTTCAGATCTTAATCAAATTTGAGTTGATTTTTCTGTATGACATAAGGTAAGGATACAGTTTCATCCTTTTGCATGTGGATATTAAGTTTTGCCAGTACCATTTGTTTATGAGGATTATACACCAAGACTGTGTAGAATTTATCCCTGATGCAAGAATGGTTCAATATACAAAAATCAATTAATCTAATACAGTATATTAACAGAATGAAGTCAATAAAAGTCCTATGACCATCTCAACAGATACAAAAAATAATTAACAAAGTATTAACAAAATATAATACCCTTTCATTAATAAACTCATAACAAACTAGGAATGGAAATAATTTACCTCAACATGATGAAGGCCATATATGAAAAGCCCACAGCTAACATCTTAATCAATAGGAAAAGCTGAAAACTTTCCTCTAAGATTAGAAATAAGGCAAGGTTGCCCACTCTCATCACTTCTATTAAGCATGATACTGGAAGTTTTAGCTAGAGCAATTAGACAAGAAAAAGAAAAAATAAAAAGCACCCAAATTAGTAAGAAAGAAGTAAAACTATCTCTTTCCAGATGACAGGATCTTAGATATTGAAAACCCTAAAGACTCCCCCCCAAAAGCTTTTAGAATTAATAAAAAATTCAGTAAAGTAAAATCAACATGCAACAATTAATTGCATTTCTATACACCAACAATGAGTTATTAAAAAGTAAACTAAGGAAAAAGATCTCATTTACAATAACATTAAAGAGTCAAATACTGAGGAATAAATTTAACCACGGAGGTGAAACAACTGTACACTAAAAAAATATAAAATATTGATTAAAGAAATTAAAGAAGACACAAGTAAATGGAAAGATACCTTGTGTTCATAGGTTTGAAGATTCACTATGGTTAAAATGTCCCTACTACTTAAACCTATCTACAAATTCACCATAACCTCTAGCAAAATATCAATGAATTTTTCTGCAAAAATAGAAAAAAAAATCCTAAAATATACATGGAACCACTAAAGACTGAATAGCTCAAGCAATCTGGAGAAAGAACAAAACTGAATTATCACATTTTTTTATTTTAAAATGTGCTGCAGAGTTATAGTAATTCTAGAAGCATGGTACTGGATGAAAACAGACTCCTAGACTGTGGAACAGAATAGAGAACTCAGAAATAAACCTATGGGTATACTGTCAACCCATCTTTAACATGGGTACCAAGAATATATAATGGGGAAATGAATGACGGTCTCTTCAACATATGTTATTGAAAAACTGGATATCCACAGTAAAGTTATTTAAATGTGATCAGTCCCATGTTGCACCATTGACTGTATAAAAAAGTAAAATTTCTAGGGTGCCTGGTTGACTCAGTCAGTTAAGCATCCACCTCTTGATTTTGGCTCAAGTCATGATCTCAGGGTCATGAAATTGCATCCCAGGTCAGGTTCCGGTCTCAGTGGGGAGTCTGCTTGAGATTCTTTCTCCCTCTGCTCATGTTCTCTCTCTCTCAAATAAATAAATAAATCTTTTTTAAAATGTAAAGTTACTTTAATTTTCACAGATGTCAATGACATTTGCCTCTTAAGTCATCTTTATACATCTTAATTCACATCCCAGAAAGAGTCATATGCCTATGTTTGTTTTGCATTTTTATTTGGTAATTTTTTAACCTGAAAGTTTAATAATTTGGAGTATTAATTCATTGCCAAATGTGCCAGCAAAACATAGATGTCAAAGAGACCATCTTAAAGAATCAAGACCCTTTGTGATCTACTCTCTGGAGGAAATGCACCCCAAAATAAGTTGTCTTCCAGTTCATGCAATAGCAACTCCCATTTGATGCTTAGTACTATGATGCACCATCTGCTCACAGTTATTCCATCTTCTTGCTGACTTCTCATTCACAACTGCTGAATCTTGCCTTTCTTCTAGAACTCACTTTGGCTTCCTCTCCCAATGACTCTGACCACAAATTGCATTCATGTTTAAAAATCATTCACTTTATTTCAACAGTCTTTGAAAGTTCTACCTGACAAAGAAGAAAATGAATTTCATAACAGCATCATCTTTTCTTTCATATCCTCCACAATAGTCACTAATTCCTTGACTCTCATTTATGTTTAACCTAATGATAAGTTTGATAACATGTAGGAATTATAATCTCCAAATTGAATCTATGCCCACTGTCTACAACAGGGTGGTATTCAAATTTGCCATATTTCATTATAGAAATATATCTTAAGCGAGAAATCAAGAAATCCTTGAAGCACTGGCAGTGATGAAAGTAGAAACAGGTGTATCTCAACTAGGAATCTTTGAGGAAATAAAAGCACCATTAGCATATTAAAATTTAGAACACCAATATAAGCTTGAACTTTAAAGACAAGGCCAGGAAGACAAAGGGTTATAATGTAACCAAGTTTTGAGGGGTCAGTGGATCATTAAAACTAAGAATGCAGGGGCACCTGGGTGGCTCAGTAGGTTAAAGCCTCTGCCTTCGGCTCAGGTCATGATCCCAGGGTCCTAGGATCGAGCCCCACATCAGGCTCTCTGCTCAGCAGGGAGCCTGCTTCTCCTTCTCTATCTACCTGCCTCTCTGCCTACTTCTGCCTACTTGTGATTTATCTCTCTGTCAAATAAATAAATAAAAAATCTAAAAAAAAACACAAAAAACAAAACCCTAGGAATGCAGACACAAATTAGCTCGGAATGAGTCTTGTACCGAAGGACTATAGTAAACTTACAAGTTCAAGATAGTCCATATTGAGGACTGACACCTTCCTATATTCAAGCATTTCTCAATGCAAATGAGTTCTTTATCTTCTAATAGGAAACTAAACAGTTACAACTGGGAGACGGAACACATGTCACTGAACGCCCCCTATGTGCCAAACACTTTCTACATGTCATTTCCATTAATTCTCTCATTAGTTTATGACATATGTGTATTTCCATTAACAAAAAAAGAAACCGAGATTCAGAGAGGTGGAGTGATTTGTCAACACTAATAAACAATGTATCTGCAATGAGAAATTTTGTCCTATTCCAAAGTACATTTTATTCTCACTGTTCCGTGTTGTCTGTCTGTGAAGCACAGCATCTCATGAGATAAGGCACCTTTATCTTCTTCTTCTTCTTTTTTTTTTTTGGTTTTGAGTAAGGAACAGGCAGGGATAGGTAGGGAAAGACCAGAGTCTAAGTGATGAGGTTCACAGAAGTCCCCAAAATGGTGAAGCATAGAGAAACCAGAAATAAGGGAACAAAGTGGGCCACCCTGCCCTAGGCTTGTAGGTGGGTGTCTTTTTTAATGATAATCACCTGTGACCAACAAGGAACAACCAGACCCTAAAAAGGAAGTAAGCCATTGAAGTTGTTATCACTAGTCCTTGCTCACTGGTGATATAGGAAGGTTAAAAGGAATTATGGTCTCTGGTTAGCTTTCTATAAAAGACCAACCCTAAAGGCACTCAGTGGCAACCCTGTCAGGACCCTTCTCACGCTTGGGAGGTTTTTGTTTTTTTGTGTTTTGTTTGTTTGTTTTTTCTGTATCCTTGCTTAATAAACTTATATTGCTTTACTCACTCTCCTTTGTCCACGATATTCATTCTTCGACTCCATGAGACAAGAACCTGGCTCTCTCTCCCTCTTCAGCTGGGCAAACATATGGTCACACAAACCATGGTCGCTTCATTCTCTTGGTTACATATTTGTTTGATTTTTTAAAAAAATTAACATATAATGCATTATTTGTTTCAGGGGTACAGGTCTGTGATTCATCAGTCTTACACAATTCACAGCACTCACCATAGCACATACCCTCCTGTTGGACGGTTTTAATCTGAGGCTAAAACTCCAGCCTCTGAATCTTTGGTTTGGGGCACCTCTTCTCATCATCGATTCTGCACGTTCTCCACATTGCATGATGCTGCAGGGTGTCTGATTCTACTTGACTCATCTCCTAAGGAAAGTCCTGACTTTTCTGTTTAAATTTATAGGAATTCATTTCAATACAGATGAGACAAATGAGTGCATGTGTGAATGTGTATGTGTGTGTGAATGGAAACAATTACTGTTAAAACAAAATGATGTGAGGATTAACATGACCTGAATATACTGGGCATCAGTTTAGCTAAATACTTTTGCCAAGAAGAGGGAGTAAGTGGAGCAGTCACCCTCTTCCTCCATCTCCTTCTGTTATGCCAGGGCATTTTATTGTCTCCCAAGTGATTTTGCATGCAGCTATAAAGTTTCAGGCAGTCAGCAGTTATGGAGGGATTCCCCAGCCTCCGAAACTGCCTTGTAGATACATGATGGATCTGTCACAAAATGAACACAGACAGAATGAAAGTAATAAACAGAGACTGAAATTAGTTAAATATCCTACTGCTATCTTGCTGCAATAATGTCCGCCCATTCCTTCTCCAGCAACCAGAGATTACGATTACTTGAAAAAAACAATTAAAATAAATGTCATTCTTCAGAACCTTTGAGAAGTGGCTAAATCATCCCAAAGCAAATGTTTCTACAGAAACCCTTTGGGCACAAGGAGCCTTTGGGAAGAAAATAATTTGATCCAGTTTCTTTTTATAGATTCTCAGCAAAGGGATAGGAAACCTTCTACCAACATAGTCACCTAGGATAAGAGAAGACTAGAGTTGCTAAGAGGCCCTGTTTCCACTGCATATATCTTTCTTGCATTCTTATAATGAGACTGTTTTTACAGGGTGAACATATTTCAAATGTAAACAAAGAAAAAGTAAGCTGAAAGCTGCTAATGTTAAGTTTAGAGCTTGCAGAAAATATCAGCTAGCGAAGAACAGCTGCCCAAATAAGACTCTGGTACTCATAGAGATGATTTTTCTCACAGAATTTGAAAGAAATTGTAATGATGAATCATAAGCCTTGCTATAAATAAATTATGACTGCAAATTGCCAGATACAGAAATATTCTCATTAAAGTCCATTGTCTTTGAAGACAAAATTACCTCATTTATTATTTCAGTAGACTCAAGCCAATTTAGAACAATTAAAGCCTGCATTATCAAGCATGGTTGATATGCACTGAAAATACATTAAAAGAGAAACAGGTGCTGTTCCAATTTAATGGGATCAATCTCTGACTATCTACTATTTGAAGAATGTTACTTTGTTGTGGAAACAATTTAGAGTGTTCGCTGAATGGATGCCAATTTCTAATCAGCCAAGGACAATGTGGCATGATCCTATGCCAACTGATTCATTCATTTATCTGTTCATTTATTCAATCAATCCTTCCACATTTCTACTGCACTTACTACGTGCAAGGCAATTAACCAAGCATGACAGTAAATCCAAAGATGGCTCATGCGTATTCTTTAGGAGAGTAAAAATGACACGTACTCAAAGAAAGGTAATTTAAGATTGAAGTTGAGTTATATAGTGCCAAGAAGTTGAAAAGAATAAAAGCTGAGTTTTTAATTAGAGAGTCCAAGGAAGCCTATGAGAAATTGACATTATGTGAACTAGGGACTGAAGACTATAAGATCTCCATTTTTTTTTTTTTAAATATTCAAGAAGAATGTTCCAGGAAGGATGAAGAGTAGGAAACAGGGCAAAGAGGAAGGAATAGTGAAGTGTTTGTCTATAATGAATGATGGAGTATTAAAGAAAGTTGCACTAGATAAGACTGAGAAAGTCAAAGCCAGAGGAGAAACTTAAAATCAAGCAAATGGTTCTAGATTTATTTGGTAAATATTAGGGCACAACTAAAATCATGTAAGTGGATTAATGGTGCAATCAGAATGAACAGAAGTATACAGGAAGGGTTCTGCATGCTGTAATTACTAGGGTTACATTTACAAGGATATAAACACTATAAGACTTCTAAATTAGTATGTGGAGAAGGGGGGTGTATACAATCAATCTTAAAGCAAAGAAAAAAGGATAAAAGGTTGAAAATTAAGTAATTTCAATGGTATATTAATTAAAATAATATATAATAAAATAAGATGAATTTAAAATAGGTAAAAGAAAAAAAATAAAAGTTAAATTTAGAAAAATAGCACTATAAACCTGGAGAATGTTGAAGAGAGACAATTATAGAGAAAACACTTATTAATAAAGTAGAAAATGAGCAACGGTAAGGATAAAAAAAATCTTATTTTGAAATGTCTGCTGAAAATGAGGTAATTCTGGCATGAGTGAAGAGTAAAAATGTGAGGGAACATTCAAATCACCAAAGTCAGAAAAGACAAAGGTAACATTGCTAGAGGTCTTGCATGTATTCACCCAACTAACCAACCAAAAGGGATTATGAACCATTTTATACCCCAAATTAGAAAATGGAAATTAAATGGGTGAACTAAAAGTAGAATCACCCAAACTGACATGAGTAGAAATTTAGACAAATGAATAATTCTAGAACTATCAAATATATTTAGTGTGTGTGATCAAACAAATAAGCAAAACTCTTCACAAATGACTAGCTGGTTTCATCAGTTAAGTTCCACCAAACACTCAAGGTAGAAAAACTGCTCATCATATGTGAAAATCTATCAGAGAATAGAAAAATCATGAACGTTTTATAATTTAATATATGAACCGAGTGTAATCTTGAATCAAAATCTGATAAGAACAATATAAGAAAATTCCAAACCAGCATTGTCCCCTGAAAGTTAAAGAAAGTATAAGCAAAGCAAAAGCAGAGGCATCAGCAGATGTTATTACATCATGTTCATCACAGGAATTCAAGGTTAGTTTTGCTTTAAATTTAGTCAAGGAAATTATTATATTATGTAGAAAAGGCATATGATGAAATTTATAATCCATTCATGATAAAATTTCTTGGTAAACCAGAAATGCCATGTAACTTCCTCAACCTGATGAAAGTTATGTACAAGAAACTTAGAGCGAAAATAGAAATTAAATGCTGAATTTTTTTTCTTAGTGATTAGCATAAGTCATGGATTCCCATTTTCACCATTTCTATTTAATACGTTACTGAAGAGTCTAGGTCGCCTAATATACCAAGGAAAAAAAGTGGGTGTGTGGGTGTGTGTGTGTATGCATATGCTTGTATGAACACACATAATCAAGTTTAGCAAATACACAGGATTTAAAATCAATATCTAAAAATTAACTGTATTCTATACATAAGAGAAATGGAGAAATAAATAAGGGTCCCCATTTAAAATAGCATGAAAATTTCATGTACCTAGGAGTATATCTATCAAAAGATTATGAAATATTTACTTATTGACACTAAGGAAAACCTCAACAAAAAAAGAGTTATATTGTATCAATTAATTGAAGTACTCAATATTTAGTGACACTGATTTTTCTCATATTGCTTTATAATAACAGAATTTGTGATGAAACTTGACAAACTGTGTGTGAAGAAATTTATAAATGTATAGGAAATGCAAAAGGCAAAAATAGCTTAAATAGTGGTCCTAGTCAAGTTTTCCTAGAAAGGAGTATGAAGAAAAAAACATAAATGCTATTTCTTTATTGTGAGTTTGAGTATCAGAGAAGAAAATAAGGAAAAAACGCTTTGAAGCAGGGAAAAATATGGAAGCAAATATAATACATTTTGAAACTGACCACTGCTTCATAAGGAAACAGATACTCACCTGGCCACAATGTCAGTCCCTGAATAGTCAAAATAGAGAAAACACCATGTCTCCGAAGTCCATGCAGGAAAGGAGTAGAGAAGGAATTTATCTATTAGCTCTCTCCCATCTCTATGTCAAATTTGGCCTCATGTGGAGATAACCTGGCCCCTTGGGCAGTGGATGGAAAAGCTGTGTCTCAAATCCTGCCACAGGGTACTTGCATCAGAAACTAGAAAAGTGGAAGAAGCCAGGGAATCCAAGTGTTAACATCAGAGGTGAAGGTCACACACTTCATTTGTGTTGGAGTCAGGTTGGAGCGAGCATCTCCAGGGCCAGGAGACAGACAGGTATGACTGATAGAATCCAAAGTAGTATATAAGACAAATCCAGTACAATGAAGTGGGAGAGCTTTACCAGCTATCAAGAGTTAATATTAAGCTAATGATAAGGATCCTTTGGTAATGGGGCTGACAAATAATCTAAAGGTTTGTAAAAAAGGTCTTGAAATAAACCAGCACACATGGACATGAGTTATGACGAAGATAACTTTGGTGAGGCTCGTAATGCTCAATTTATTAATCTGAGTATTAGTTACAATAGTATTGACTTTATTTGTTTAACTGTGTCAGATTGACTATGTTAAATTGTGTGTTTGAAATAGTACATCCAATGAAAAAATAAAACAAATGCAAATGCTGCTGTCAAGGGTATGCTTTGTCATTTACATCTGAACCACTTTTAAATTTTAAAAATCAGCTTGTCAATATTTACAGAATATACTGCAGGGAGTTTGATTAGGTTTACATTGAATTTATAGACCAGTCTGAGAAGTGACATTTTATCAATACTAAGTCTCCCAATTCATGAACACAGTATATCTCTTTATTTATTTAGGTCACCTTTGATTTATTTAATCAGTGTTTTACATTTTGACCAAACAGATTATATTTTGTTAGATCTGTACCTAGATATCTTATTTCATTCAGGCCGCTATTGAAAGATGACTTTACCTCCATTTTGACCTTAAACCTTTTACCTGAGTTCTTTCTAGCTCATCTCTAGCTCAGAGCAAAGCATCCACTACTGCCCTGAGCCAGCAAGATCCCACGCATGACTCCAAGACTATGACGGATTGGACCTTCACTGCCTACCCTGCATGAACCTGCCCACCTTTGCTCCACATTTTCCTTATATATAAACCTGTATTTTTGGCATTTTAGAGGCAGTCCCTGAGAGGCTAGTCTGCCATCTTCCCAGTGTTAGCCTCACTGAAATAAATCCCTATCTTGTTTCACCACCATTCATTTCTCTGCCTTTGGATTTTGTCAGTGGTGTGTGGCCGAACCTGGTCGGCTTGGAGCCCCCAGAGCCAGGTGCTCTTGCACCCCCATGCTCTGGCCACACTATAACAAAATGTTACAAACCGGGCGGATTATAAACAACAAAAATTTATTTCTCATAGTTCTAGAGGCTGGGAAGTCCAAGATCAAGCTGTCAGCTTGGTCACATTCTGGTGAGGGCTCTCTTCCTAGTTTTTAGTCAGCACCTTTTGGCTGTGTCCTCAAATGTAGAAGAGGGCAAACAAGCTCTCAGGGGAGAGGGAGGGCTTTTTTAATAAGAACACTAATGCCATTCATGAGGGCTCTACCTTCATGACCTCCTAAGGGTCTGACCTCTTAATGCCATCACTTAGGGGTTAGGATTTCAACATATGAAAGGGATAGGATGGGGGAGGGGAATGTTATAAACATTCTGAGCATAGTATTAGGTATTTCTTTTTTTGGTGTCATAAATGGCATTATTGTTATTATTTTTATTAAAATTTTGAATTCCAATTATTTGTTGCTAATATATAGAGAGGCAATTGATTCTTGTATATTGACCTTGTATCCTGTGACCTTGCCAAGCTCATTAATTCCAGGTGCTTTTCTTGTAGATTCTTTAGGCTCTTTTAAGTAGATAATCATGTCATCTATGAACAGAGACAGATTTATTTCTTAGTTATAACTTATTTCAATGAATCCCTGAAAAAAAAAACATAATTGTTATTGAAGGTTTGAATGGGTTATTTTCAGTATTAGATTAAAAGAAACTGAAAGTATCTTTTAGGGATTCCCTAGAGAGTATTTAATTTGCCACAGATATGAAATGCTAAGTGTAAAGGGTGGTGCCTTTATGACTCAAGTAGAGGGTCATCCCTCATCAAGGGAAACTCTAAGTAACCAAACTCTCAGAAATTATTTCCTACACTGACTAGCAGACCACCTTTGCTTGTGGAACTTGTTATCTTAACACTTTGCATCACCTTTGATTTTTAATCTGCTTACAGAACTTTATTCTCATACTGCCAACCATATCCCAGTTATTTCTTTGTTGACTAGACAGTGAGACCAAAGCAGGTAAGGAGACCAGCCATCTGGTTTGTTCTAGACTTTCCCTAATTTAGTCCTTGTAGTCCCACATCTTGGAAAACCCTCAGTCTCACATTAACTAGGACTCTGGTCATCCTTAAGGAGGAAGATATGTATTTTAAGAAAATATGGTTCCTGCTACAAAAAATTACATTAAATATTTCTATAAATACTAAAGCTAATACTTTAAGGTATAATAAATAAGAAATACCATTCATCAATCCTACTTGTTCTATCTCTTTTCAAATCAGGTTATTTACTTTTTAGAGATCTCCTTTTGTAATCCGGTATATTGCAACATATAATTATATAAATACTTGAACATTCAGTGAATCCTTTGCCTGGTAACCTAGGAAATTTAAGTTTGTTTTCACAAAATCTGTGCATGTACACTACTCTAAAAATATCTATATAGGTTATCAAAGGAATAGTTGGCATTGAGACAAATGTATCTGCCATTTATCACATCTTATTGAGAAATGAGCTTCATTAAACCCTACTGACTTTGCTTCCTGAAATTTTCCATTTTGTTCACCTCCTCCCACCTCCTATAAGAAACAACTAAACATTATATTGATTCTTAAGGCTCCTGGAAGACTCTGCATGAAGTGGAAATCCATGTCTTCTGGAGCTTCAGTTTTGATTTAGGCAATGGAGAGATTTTTTCCTATAAATTACTTCTTACCACAGGATGTAGAAGATCCTTTTGTTTACCTGACATTATTAAGCACAATGAGAAAAAAATAGTAGGGAAAAGATCCTGTAAATGATTCTGTAGGATACATGATAATGTGAAAAGGAGGTCATGACATTACTAAATGGAAAAAATAAACAGATTATTAAGCAGCATGTAAATTGTGACCTTGTTTTTAATACATATGTAAGTTTGTTACTGAGTCTGTAAGAAAATTCACCTAGTGAATTGTCTGATTTGAACCATTTGTCTGATGTTTATGGGTTCAATTCCAAGTGAACATGGCTGTATTATGGGACAAAGCTTTGGTTTTATAAATTCTTAGGAAAAATGTCTTCAGAATCTGATGCTCAGATCACTGAACGGCCAAAAATCTTAAATTCAGCTTGATTTTACTGTTTATATTCATGTCTTTCTTAATCTTGTGTCTACTTCAGCTTTTAATATTCTGATCTATAACAAAAATGTCACGCTTTCTGATTGTATACTTTTTATTTTTCTAATTATTAATTGGTCAGCAACATGTATTTTCATCCACAGGAACTAGAGTACTAAGTGTGAGAATAAAGAGGAACAGAATATGATGAGGTCACTGCCATTAACAAATCACAGATCTATAAAACAGATTGTGTCATCTAGTTAACAAGAAAACATCCTGAAGATTTCCTTTTTCCTGGTAGTCTCTCGATATTGATTCAGTGCTTCATAAAATTTCAGAGCTTATTCTCTGTCCCATTACTCACCTTCCTAGAGAATATAAATAGCCCTTGGCTGCGTTAGGTTTAATTTAGATTCTACACTTACTGGTCTGGGACTCAAGCTAAATCCCTTTACGCAGAGGGGAGCTGTGCCAAATGGAGGCATCTAAAGGTGCTAAAACCCCTAAGATGCCTTTTAGATGGTCTGTAAGCCACGTTCCCTGGAGGCACTTGCCAGCAGTCCTTTATTAGCACCCCATCGGTTGACAAAGATTGAAAGCTGGGTTGCCATGTTTCTTGATGTCTCTACAAACTTAAATCAACTCAGTCACCTAAGTAAAGATTCCTTCCATCTTTTGAAGAGTTCTTTCTGAGTCGGATCACATTCCTAACACGATATAAATGTGATAAATGTTCGATTTCTCTAGGAGAAAATGGTAGAGTGTCCCCTTCCACCTCCATCCCTAAATATTTAGCAGAATCTTAACGCTGCAAAGTAGATTTTGCACTGCCCCGAAATCCTTCACCTGCACTAATTTTTACCCTTTGGTAATGTGCCGTTCGATTCTCTGTCATGCTTAAAATAGAAGTGCAATGAAAAGGAACACACATAGTTACAGTTAAACTATTACTTAGGTATTTGAGCATAAAGACACTTCAAGTGACTTAAGGAAATAAAAGTGCCAATGAAAAGTTTAAATTACAACCTAATTTTACTTGTCCAGATTTTATTGTTTATAAAAAGTTTCTTGAATGCTATGTTATTGTTTGCTGGAATAGTAAGGTCTTTTTTAAAATCCTTTTCAGATGTATCTCATTTCATTTTCTTGCAGGGCTATGCATTTATCCCTTTCCATCTTGGAATGCATGACTCCCAGTAGTACTAACAGATCCTATATGCAAGAATCATTAAGGGTCCACAAAACAAAAGAGATGAACATTCACAGCTATAGTCTCTGTGCCTAGAACAGTGCCTGGCTCTAGCTCAATAAATGAATTCATCACAGTGCATTCAAGCTGAAAAATCTAGTAGTGCCTCTTGTACTCTCAGGGATACTACACACAATTCAATTCAATATGTGTATTTTCCATATGGGTGAGCTCAGCTTAAAGATATCCTATATGCTTAACTTTTCATTAACAGATGCTTACATTTTCCATTCTCATTTTCTACTCAAGTTTTCTCTTAGGTTGTAACTGCTCAGCTTTATTCACTGGCCACTACACTGGTAATATTGGTTTTATGAATTAATCATATTATTCATAAATTTTTGCACGGTTTTAATAAATTCTTCTGAAGTGGCACAGTTCAACTCTCAGGATTGACCTATTTTAAAAATCCTCTTTGAATACTTTATTCAAAATCTTTTTTCTAAGCAATTTTGGTAAAATTTTACCACTTACTGGAATGCAAGTAGGTGAGTCAGAGACATTTTCTCACTGTTAAGTATTTAAGATGAGGGCTTGTCCATAATATTAGTATTCCATTTTCAAAAGGCCTATATAAAAAATGAACATTTTAAAAATAGAAACCAAATTTATATATAAAGTAAGAATGGGAAAGATACGTATTCTGTTCCTTAGCCCTTAGAAATCTTTTCATTTATTCAATGATATCCTAAATGACAGAAGTTTTATAAATTTGGTTGACACGATGTCCTACACACTCTATGAAAACAGGAAACATGTACCACTCAGAAGGAGCTGTTTGAAAGATGGCTAGCAAACGGAAGAGTTGCTTTGCAATTTCCAGAACCTTCCATCAGATGTGTGCCACATAAAGGCAGCCGGGTTTCCAGCCCTAACTTTAGGAAGAAATTGTCTTCACTGACTCTCTAAAAGACATTTTCAGATGCAGTCTTAAACATTTAGTTAACAGTGTATATGAGCTTCATCTTTTACTCCTATTATGGAAAAGTTGTTTCATCAAATAAAAGCTATATTACCTATTACAAGGAATACAGAGATGGCATGGTATCTTCCCTTAGTTGATATCAAGTGAAGAGAGAGGATATGAAAGAGAAAATATTTATGTACTACGGAATATAGAAAATGCCAACAAGTCCCATGGAGTCAAGAGGACAGGATTTAATGCACTTAATGGTATCTTGAACCCAGTGATGGAGAATGATAGCCTGGGACAAGATTATTGGGCATGGTGGTAAGCGTGTCAGAAGAAATGCATGTTTTGGAGAAGGAACTGATGCAAATAAAATCACAGAGGTGTGAAAGAATCACGAACTACATTCAGAAAAATAGCAAGCTGCCCAACTTAAAGGAAAACATAGCACACAAGAAGTTGAAAAATGAAGTAACTAACAACATCCAAAAATATGTGCCACAAATCAGGAGGTAAAAATAACCATTTGGGCATAGCATGCATATATTTCTGTGTGAAAATATATCCACATGTTAGTGCAGGAAATGTTGTGGAGAGGGGGAAAAAAAAGCTGCATCTGAAATAGGTCAGCTGATTACACAGTATTTGGAAATACTGTGGTTTATAAAACTATTTTGGAAAGTTCTCATTCTGTCTGAAGCAAGGGAAAAGATAAGGTGCAACAAAGGAGACCGAAAAGTCTGAAAGTAGCCTGGTGCTTTGCCAAAGAGAGCAAAGCAAAGTACACAAATGTAGAAAAGAAAAGAGAAGAAAAGGAAAAACTGGCTATTCTCAAGTAATGCAGCAATTCTGCTTATATTCAACCACCTAATACAATCAGATTACTTACATGAACAAAAAAACCCAATCTAGTCAAAGAGACAAGGGAAAATTGTTTACCATCCAGGAAGAAGGTGTGATATTATTGCTCCTTTTGTTTTCTGGTAGTGTATAATGTTGCTATTGGAAAATGCCAAGCGTAGCTCTCAACTGATTAAATGGAGGGAGGTACAACTTGCCTGAAGCTTCTATTGCTTAGAACTATAGGTACTGTATGGATCAGGTTGATGCTAAGTTAAAAGCTGGGGCCTAAATTCACGTAGCAGTACTACATTCATAATGATGAAGCCTGACTCAGCACTCCAAACTGATTACTTTCTACAGTCAGTTAAGGGAGTGCTACAGAGTTGAAGAAGTCCATCCCCACACTGTCACCACTTAAATTAATATAAAAGTATTCTCAGCTTAAAAAAAGGTGCCAAAAGAAAGAAAAAGTCTTAGAACCCCACAACTCAGAAAAAATTCTGGGAGGACACATACTATGAAATGTTCAGTCATGAGAAAATGAAAATTAAGTATTATGTAAATATGTGTTTGATTTTGTACAAAGTTCCTGGTAAGGGCTTAGCACAAAAACACAATGAAAAGTAGAAAAGAAACAAACACACACCTAACTTGCATGAACTTGCTTAGCTGGAGCAGTATTTAATTTGCAAGTTATGCTAACAAGGGAATATATCTATAAACTACTAAAAATATTAATGTGGTAAACCTTCACTAATTAAAGAAAAGAGAAGAAAATGAAAAACTGCCATGAATAGAAATAACTCCAAATCAAAAATTTTAGAAGAAACAAATTTTCCCACTACTCTTCTTTTTAGAGATGACCACATCTCTAAATGGCCACATCAATGTACATTAATCATGTCGTGTGATAGTGACACATTGCTAATATGTTTTTATTCAATATTTCTTTTGTTTAAGAAAGTTATTAAAATGAGCATCAACATGTACATTTCTTATATTACACAGAGGTGTGTTGCTTTGGGAAATTACTATAGGTACAGTAGCATGATTACTACATTATTTGAGGTTGAATATTATTTATTTCATGAGTTAAACATTGAAAATGTCCAGATGATAGTCACACTTTTAATATTTAAAATGTAAAAGTTTTTTTTTCCTTGAAACAATGTTGCAATTAATGAAATTGAATTTGGGGAGATATACCAGTCCCAGGAGAGATGGGAAACTACACAAGCTGCCACATTTAAGAAAAGGATATCCATCCAAGTAACAACTATTTATCTGCAAAGAAGTTGTGAGTCATCAGTAAGTCTTACAAATATCAACCAATTCATTGTTTTGTTAATTTGAAGTTTAAGAGATATTGGAATAAAACCTGTGTTTTTATGCAAATTGTACACATTTCTTATCAATAGAGAGACTGTCTTTGAGATGGAATGAATACTCTGATGCCTGACCACCTGGGTTTAAATCCTGGCTCTGCCAGTTACTGGCTGGGTAGCCTTAGGCAGTGCCCTGCCAAGCCATATTGGATTCCGAGTCAAAAGGAAAAACATAGGGGCACCTAGGTGGCTCAGTGGGTTAAGCCTCTGCCTTTGGCTTGGGTCATGATCTCAGGGTCCTGGGATCGAGCCCCACATTGGGCTCCTGCTCGGTGGGGATCCTGCTTCCCCCTCTCTCTCTGCCTGCCTCTCTGCCTACTTGTGATCTCTCTCTCTCTCTCTCTTTTCTAAATATTCTCTTTCTCTCTCTTTTCTAAATATTCTCCTGTATTCTGAATCAAATAAAGTTAATACATTCTTTTGCATATATATACTCACATATATGTTACATATGTATTTATATATATATATACATATGTGTATATATATATATATGTATATATATGAACTCTTCTGCTTATAACTGTATGTGTGTATATGTATGGATAGCAGATAGATGATAGCTAGTTGGAGAGTTAGATATTCCTGAATTGCCAAATCTGTTTGTACACCACCATCAATCCTCACGAATAGACCAGCAAAGGATCCTGATAACCATGCATACTGGGAACAACATTCCATCCAGTGAAATGATTGGAAATAATTTTTCCAGTTGAATAATAACACTGGATCATAAGACAAACAGTAATCTCTTTATTTAAAATTTTGTTATTTTGCTTATCATGGATTTAATTGATTTTGATTTTTAACTCATTTCATTCATTATTACTAACCTTGATTACTGAGTTTTGGGCATCCTTAAATATTATACTTGAGTCAAGCACTCACTTGACTTACTCTCCTCTTGCCCCTACTTAGACAAGTTACTTAACCACCCTGTGCCTTATCCTCTCCTTAAAAATGAGTTATTCCTTGGGGCACCTGGGTGGCTCAGTGGGTTAAAGCCGCTGCCTTCGGCTCAGGTCATGATCCCGGGGTCGTGGGATCGAGCCCCGCATCGGGCTCTCTGCTCTGCGGACAGCCTGCTTCCTCCTCTCTCTCTGCCTCTCTGCCTACTTGTGATTTCTGTCTATCAAATAAATAAATAAAATCTTTAAAAAAAAAAATGAGTTATTCCTTATAAAGCACTAAGTGCTAGCATATAGTAAGTACATGAAATATTATTATACTATTATTACCATTAACTTTTTATTAAGATATCTAATATCATTTTTAGAAAACTTGGTTTTTTCCAAGCAACATCTTTCTGTGGTTCTACATCCACTGGAAATATGACTCAAGATAGAACTGACCTTGGAGCAAAAGATTAGAATTATAGTAGTTGTAAAGAGAAAACACACTCATTCTTAGTATGTCCTTATTGTGCCTAAGAAACAGAATGTCAGAATCTGGATTTTCATAAGTCTCTGGCCATAGAACCTGAGAATTTACTAGAAGTACAACAAAGCTAAGAGAGAAGCAGGGGAATCGGCCTCTCCTTCAGAGAACATTGTTTGAACAGGTGTCTTTCTAATATTTTTAAAGTATATGCTGATGCAATAATTCTTAATACTATGATGTAAAAATATGAGAGGCAGAAGTATGAAAGCAAGCAAATGAGACATTAGAAGAAGATAGCATCTGGGGCTTCTATGTACTAGCTACCCTTTCCTGCTCCCAAAGCAATCCTGGTTCAGGGATGGCAGAGTCTGGCTGAGCCTCTGTGGAGGAATCAGAACTCAGGCCCTCCCCTTTGGGGAAAACGGGCTCTCTGTATTTATGACATAATTATCAGCCTGACAGGAACACTTAGTGTGATATCAATAAGATATTATTTTCCCACAGCTCCAGTAGGAAAATATATTATTCTTAATAATTTAGACAAATAAAAATGTTATTTATGTTTTCTGGCAGATCTTATTTCTTCATACTCTGCACTTTGAATAGCAGAATTTCCTTTCATGAATATTCTAATCAGGTCAACGATTTCAGCCATAGCCAAGAGTCCCCAGAAGTGGTAGTACCTGAGTAGAGTAAAGCAACAAATACCTGGCGTTGGCAGCAGGAAAAACTTCTCTTTTCACAAATCATTCCAGTGCATCTTGGGTATTCATCTCAAGAACCCTGGACACTTTTAAAGAGGGAAGAACTGTCATGTTTTGCCTTCACATTTGCTATTACACCAGGCTGAGTTTTATATTTTCTGGCTGTTCTCTCAGTAATTAGTTCACTTAAATATATGAAAAATGTAAATTAGGACTCTTGCTTCTAAAAGAATGAACTAACCTTATGAATGACTGAATAAATGAATGACCCATTGACAGAAAGAGTACAAAATGTCTGACATGTTTTCTTATTCTTGACATCCCCAGTTAATCTTCCATGGCAATAAAACTTGCTCAGTGAAAAGGACAATTTTTTGACTGATAAAAATAAAATTAGCCCAGAATATCACTAGCACATTTTTGAATTGGGAAAAATATGCCAACCTGAGGAAATGTTTTTTCTGTCAAATATTTGGTTAGGAAAAATGACAGAACCAGCCAATAATAAAAAGCTCCACATTTTTAAACAATAGAGAAAATGTTCCGAACATATAAAAGTATATAGGAGAGAGTTGGATAACACCAATTATCTTTAAGTAATCATTTAAAAATTGGTCATTCATTTTAGAGTCACTCAATGCAGAGCAAAAAGGATATGTGCCGGGCCGCCTGGGTGGCTCAGTGGGTTAAGCCGCTGCCTTCGGCTCAGGTCATGATCTCAGGGTCCTGGGATCGAGTCCCACGTCGGGCTCTCTGCTCCGCAGGGAGCCCACTTCTCTCTCTCTCTCTGCCTACTTGTGATCTCTGCCTATCAAATAAATAAATAAATAAATATATTATTTTTAAAAAAAAAGGATATGTGCCTTAGTGATAATGTTTGATATTGTTTCTTAGCCTTTGGGGCAGATAGTAAATTGAGGTTTTAAAAAATGAAATTCATAGGAAACTTATTGTATCTCTGAAATGATTACTTCATGGACATAAACAAATCAAGTAAGTTTTATCTTCTATACTTATTCAAGGTTTATATATATTTTTTCTATTGTCCATATGGTAGAACATAATGTGGATTTAATAATAAGTACAACATAATCTCTGACTTCAATTAATTTATAATCCAAAGGAAAAGACACCCAAGCAATTATAAGGCCACTTGATTAAAAACTAAATCTTAGAATGAGAGAGTAAGGAAAACGTTCTTGGTGCATTTGGTAACTAAAAGAATTCACAGCAAACAAGAAGCTAATAATAATTCTGGTTAATAAGTAGGTAAGAATATCACTAAAAATTTCAAAATGTGTTAAATATGCTACTTGTGATGCCTGTAATAACTATGGCTACTTTTAAGAGAAATTGTCCCAATCCACCTTTCTAAGCTACTGCTCTATCCCAAGTGCAGCAATTTCCTGCATGCTGCTGTGGCCTCTGCCTTGGCCTTGTAGGGTGACCTCTACAACAGCAGTAAGAGAAGTCAGTCTCTGAATTGAAATGCTGCCTAGAGTAAGATCAAGAGATAGAATTGAAGTTTTAGTAATGTGAGATTATAAGGAAATCAACCGGAAATGCAGTCAGTAGGATCTCTGTGAAAAGACCAAGGGTGAGGCCATCAACAGTAGGATTAGGGAAGCCACATAGGAAAAAGTAATTTCTAAGTGGAAGGCACAAGAAAGGAAAGAAGGTCCTGTTTCAGAGTTCTCACTCAGATTTGGGTCTAGTTTCTAGTGAGTCTATATGACTCACTCACTATGACTCTCCCTCAGATTTCCTAAATTCCCTTCCTCCTTTACTGATCATTGAAATAATTTTCCTTTATTCAAGATATATGAGTTTCTGACCCTTGCAGATAAATGGGTCTAACTGCAACATAAGTTATCAGTCCCCATTATAATCTACAGAGATATATTTTAAGGCTCCAAAATCATTTAAAAATTACCTTAGTGAAAACACTGTTTAAGGAAAGGAGAAAAGGAAAAAAAAGAGAGAGAGAGAGAGAGAGAAAGCTTAAAACAAGAAAGATGTGGGGCAAGAGTGCATAAGTAAGACTAAGTGTTACTATATACTATATTCATTCTTATTTACAAAAAGGAAGAAGAAAAAATGTATCTCTTGCTAATATCCTGCTGCACACACTGACATTTAAATAGGTATGGGAGAATCATGTGTCTATATTGTATTCTTGCTCATTAGTTGAAACTGCTATACATTGCTTCAGAAAATGGCTGTGTGGTCCATCTGGCCAATCTGCATGATAATATCCATTATCATGGTCGAGTGACCACAAGTGCGTCTTTTTTCCAGACATTCTGAAGTCCTTATTGAGTTCCTCACTTAAGTACAGACCCACACCCACTCTGGATGCTTCATCATTTAGCCTGAAAGAATAAGAGAAGGGAAGCAGATTAACATTAAGCAACTACTGTATTATATGTTGTGCCCTTTCCATTGGCCATTTTATTCAATCCTAACAGTGTCTCCATGTTTTAGGTTATCTTTCCTCTACAGATAAAAAGAGTGACACCAGAAATTCACACCATTGGGATTTGAACTCAAATCTGTCTAGCTTCAATTCATCCGTACCATGCTGCCATCCAAACCCACGGACAAATTTTCCATTTTAACACTTTGATTAGCCCCAAACTGACTCTTTTTACCCCCAAAACACTAGGCACAGAAGGTGCCAGGAATAGTAACTGCCGTTGGGACAACCATGATACTGAAGAAGGAATTGTTTGAGAAGAGACCAGAGAATAGTTAGCTCTTCTAGAAATACTATTCTGGTAATAGACTTCTATTGTTGTCTCCAGTCTCCCCTAAAGAGAGCATTTTAAGAGACAGAAAGAAAAACACAGCTGGTTCTTAAGGCCTGTGTATAGAAACAGGTAAGGCTTAACTTCTGTTGTATTCTATTGGTCGAAAACTTCACAGAAGAAAGGATCCCCTTTTCTCCATATCCTTGCAAATACTTGTAATTTCTTGCCTTTGATAATAGCCATTCTAAACGATGTGAGGTAATATCTCATTGTGGGTTTTTTTTAACTTTATTTGACATACAATTTTACATTAATTTCAGGTCTACAACCCACTGATTTAACAACTCCATACATCACACTATGTTTGCCACACATAGAGCTGCCATTTGTTAACTCACGATGCTATTACAATATCATTGACTATAATATTCCCTAATCTGTAGCTTTTACCCCTGCATCTTATTCTTCCATAGCTAGACTCCTGTACCTCCTACTCCCCTACACCCATTTTAACCCTCCCCCTACCTCTCGCCCCTCTGGCAACCAGATGGTTTGTTCTCTGTGTTTATAGATCGGCTTCTACTTTGTTTTTGTTGTTGCTGTTGTTGTTTTGTTTTGCTTTTTAGGTTTCCTGTAAGTAGAATAATATGATATTAGTCTTTTTCTGTCTGACTTAACTCATTTAGCATAATACCCTCTAGATCCCACTGTGTTGTCACAAATGGCAAGATTTCACAGAATTTGTACCTATGTATGATGAGGATGTTAACTAGACTTATTGTGGTGATCATTTCACAATATTTGTAAATATGAATCATTAACACGTACACCTGAAACTAATACAATGTTATATGTTAATTATACCTCAATTTTAAAAAAAGGAGTTATGTTAATGTTGGCTTGTTAGTTTTGACAAATATACCATGGCAATGTATCTTTGCAATTTTTCTGTAAACCAAAATTATCCCAAAATTAAAAGTTTATTTTTTAAAAAATGAAAAAAAAAAACAGCCTAGAACTCACTCAAATTCAAGGTGAGGTGACATAGACTACACTTTTCAATGGGAAGAGTGTAAAAAAGTGCATCCACCTTCAAACTGCCATATCTTATCTCCTGCAACTTTCCCTTCCCTTCTGCCTATTTCACTGTAAGTATGGCTTCCTGATTTAATGAATATTTTCAAACTTCTTTTTGAAATTAACCTCTTTTTACCACTAGCTGTGCTAACATGATAAGGAAGTAAAATACCATACACAATGATGGTTCTACCCATTACTAACTTACTATTTGTGCAACAAATCTATTAACTAAGCAATTCACTTCCCTGATCCAATTTTGTTATCTGTAGTAAATTTACCTCACTGAGATGTTTTGACTATTAAACAAGATAAAACAGGTAAATTGCTTAACACAGTTTCTGGAACAAACTAGACTGTAAATAGTCAACTTTGCAGGCCCTGAATTAGAGATAACTGTGGTTAATGTGTAGTTTGAGTATCTTATGTGTGATTTGGAGATGGAGAAAAAAAGAAAGTAAAATTTCACCTTGTCAATGCCAAAATCATCAGAAATAGAATCCTTCACACTCATTTCTAGGGAATATGGAGCAGTAATGAATGGGTTTATTTGGGGACATTGAGAAGTCAGCAAGTCTACTATCATTTCAGTGGGACAAGTGACAAGGAACTTGAGGAAACAAATTCTGATAATTATTCAGTCTGATACACTGTGTTGGCTTATGCACTGTTCTTTTTTCCTTTATTACAGTCTTTTTATATTAGAGTGATTTGGAAATATATATGAGTACAAATATTTTCGCATGTTAGTACCTAGATTTAAAGAATAGAATTCCTGTAAATTCATTTTCTTTTATATTAATAGTATTTATGGTACTTTCTACATAGTAACTACTCAGTAACTAATTGATCCAACTCCTAAGTCTTTTTACTTTTCGGTAAATGGCAATAAAACATGAATAACATTAATCTAGACACTGCAACACTTTGCAGAAACTAACCCATTTCTTGAGGACAAGGAATAGAGTTTCATAGGTACAAGTTAAAGCCCTACAATTTCCACTGGATTGATAATGAAAAATTGTAGTATTCTCCCACCAGCATGTACTCAGCTACAAACAGATAATTTTCATATGTAAACAAGTCTGAACTGCTTCGTAGCTTTTTACTTTCAAATTCATAATGTGGATTCCTATTGGTTTTATAATTTACAACTAAGAGGAATCACCTAAAGAAATGTGACTTTCCAATGTAATTCATGTTATCTTATAAATTTAATATGTACATTTTGTATCATAATAGAACTCAGTATACAATGTCTTATTTTTATTGAAAATTTAGTTATAAGATGTAGATTTTAGGAATAATATATATCACTTATTTCCAAACCACAAAAGAACCATTAAAATAACCTATTTTTTAATATTTCAAGAATATATTTAGTGTGTCTTTGTAACCTTCCATAGCAAAAAAAAAAGAATAGAAAAAATTCAGCAAAAAACAGAAAATTTGGAGGAGAAGTCAAGATGGCGGAGAAGTAGGAGGCTGAGACGACATCAGCCAGCAGGAGATCAGCTAGATAGCCTATCAAACCATTCCGAACACCTACAAATCCAATAGGAGATCGAAGAGAAGAAAAACAACAATTCTAGGAACAGAAAATCGACCACTTTCTGAAAGGTAGGACCAGCGGAGAAGTGAATCCAACGCGACGGGAAGATAGACCCCAGGGGGAGGGGCCGGCTCCCGGCAAGCGGCGGAGCACAAAATCAGAACTTTTAAAAGTCGGCTCCACGGAGGGACATCACTCCAGAGGCTAAACTGGGGTGAAGACCTCACGGGGACAACGTGGACTCAGGTCCCACGGGGTCACAGAAGGATCGGGGGTGTCTGAGTGTCGCAGAGCTCACAGGTATTAGAGCGGGGAAGTCGGCTGCGGAGACAGAGCCGAGATTTCCTAGTGGTCTGTGACACGGACCGGTGCTCTGTGGCACTGGCCGGTGCTCTGTGCGAGGGGTCCCCACAAGATCCGGGGAGACTCCGACCCAGGAGAGCTCAGGGATCTACGGGGTCCGGAGACTCCAGGTGGGACTCTGCCAGAGACAGAGACGCTTGGTCACAGGCTGGGTGAGCTCGGAGCACTCCCAGAAGCCAGTGAGACGGGACTGCTTAGGCACGATTTTCTCTGAGCGCGGTCTGCGGGCGCGTGCGGTCTGCGGGTGCGCGCAGTGTCGGCAGGCCCGCGGTGTCGGCGGGCCCGCGGAGTCTGCGGGCCTGCGGTGTCTGCGGGCGCGCGGTGTCTGCGGGCGGACGCGCGCGC